>JAYMST010000095.1:0-12232 GCA_036897805.1 Plantago tenuiflora | reverse complement strand
GAAATACACCTTATACCTTGAAATATCTCAAAGAGCTGACTGCCGGAGATAGCGCTATTATAGAGACTTACATCTCATATGATAAAGGTACCGTAAGAGTACCTATAAATATGGGAAAGCATTATTCTACTACCTTTTCCTTAACCCTTTTATGTTTATAGAATTAAAGCGCACTCCTTTCCATACCTATATAGCTTACTGGGTTACTTTGGTTATTAAAACCGACTTTTTCTTACTAAAATAACTGGACCTTTTTACAGAGTTAGTAAATTAAATAACGTGGAATATTTATAAAACGAAAAACTATAGTTAGGTATTTGCATAGTATAGTACCTGTGACTTCTAAGCAACCACAGTATCTTTTCTAGCCAGTTAGTGCACGGCTCTATGTGTCTTAAAATTATAGTAACAAGCTACTGACCCTTATGTGTTAATATTATTATAGTAGGTAATTTTGCACTAAATTTACATGCGCAAGAACTAGCGGAGAGAACGTTTATATTTTTATATTAATAAACCCTCGCGTAATGCGCTAATATAGGAAAATCTTCATAAGACCTAAGAAGTACATTCTTTATATATTTATAATTATAGTAAATATCATGGCAGAAGGTCTAGTACCGTAATTCCGTTATATAACTAAGCTATTCTAGAGAAAGACTACTTTATAAGAAAGGACATATACCTAAAATTTTGAGCTTTTTTAAAATATTGGTATTTTATAAATAAAAGCGCCACTCACAAGAAATTATCCCCAGTTATTGGAAGAAATTGTGTCAGAGAAATATAGTTGATTATAGTTATGTAGAGCTTGTGCTTAATGGTGACCTACTATAAATAAATACGCTTTGACATATATTTGGGCCTGCAACCTTTATTTACCGGTTAGATTATATATAAGTGTGCCCTTGCCCACCCCTGCACTTAATAGATAAGCCGGCATGCTGCTTTAACTAAAAAGCAATAATTAAGCCTTACAATACAAAGAAGCACTTGGCAGTAACTGCATAGTATATACCTTTCTATAAGCAAGCAAATACTCTGTTTTTGTAAGGTGTGGAATAGCGCAGGAAGCCCCCTAGACCTAGTTTTATATACCAAAGAATTCTTTCTAACTAAAAAAAACAATTTACCTGCGAAAGGCGTAAAGAGCATGTTTTAAGGCTTACTTAAATTATGTATTAGCTTGCCTCTGTTCCTGTTAAAGTAGAAACTTGGCTATAAAACCCTCTGTCTGAGTATTGCTACAGTACTTATTTGTAAAATCTTAGGATAACTATTTAAATTAAATTTTTGGAAAAGCATTTGTAGGACTTTCTCTTTTATATAGCATATTGCTTAGCAAAAAACGGCTATGTTTTAACTACATAAAAGCCCTTTGCTCCTGCGGTAAGCCTTCCTTTAGGTTTAGGAGTGCTTTTATATTATTAAAGTTACTTCTAATTCTTTATTAAAATTAAAATCATCTGCATAACTTTTGTATGCCTTTAATAGAGATAGAAATAGAGTCTCCCTATGAATATCTTAGAGCATGTTTCAATGTTATTGTATAGCTACCGACGCACTCTTTTTCTGTAAACATAGCTCCACCAAAGAATTTATATAAAGGGACAAAGTATAATTTATGTAGAAGCCTTAACTACTTAATTAATTATAGGGTTACCTGATGCTAAAGAATAATCTTGCAGTAATGCACCTAGTAAAGTTACACGTCCCAGAGTTGCCTTGAACTATTAAATTAAAGCCCTGCCTCACATAAAAGATCTGTAAGAAGGTGCTTTAGAAATTAGTACGCGCAACTCTTTGGCGCGCTTAGGCTTAGAAAAATACCTTAATTATGTAGGAGGCTATCTTTGCTTACAACAAGAGCGCAAAATTAGCGGGTTCTTACAAGGACCAGCACTCCTCATTAGAGGTTAAAATACGTGTGCATTGCTGTATAAGCAAAGGTGCCTTTATATATTTAGTGCTTTACTATACCTCTAACCTGTTAGCTATTACATACAAGCGCGCCATAAAATCTAAGCACACCCTATAACCTATGAAGTTGAGCGCATTCTTTCTAAATGCCCTTAAGTATTAACATAAAAAGTCTTTAATGATTTATACGTAAAGTACCTTGCAAGGGATTGTAACAGAAATGGAATCCTTTTACAAAGCCCTTTCATAGCAGGAGTTTGATGTAAGAGTAGTTTGAATACCCTCTTTCTCTTTAAGTGTTAGCTTTGCCGAGTTCTTTATAAATATTTATACCCTTTAAGTGCTGCTTTTGGTGCCTTATTTTTATATACTGCACCGAGTAAATGCCTTCTCTTATCTTTGAATAAAAAGCTAAACAATTTTTATAGTCTGGGCGAGGCTTATTAGTAACGAGTAATTATTTAAGATTATTTAAGAAAGTAATTCTATATTAGCTCCTGTTTTATAGGCCCTTTTATAAATGAAGTTAAGGGCTTAATAGTAATCTATAACAAATCTATATCTAATTAGTCTATTACAAGTTCGGGTTTTACATATAAATTATCTAGGAATCTATCTAAATGGAAGGGCGCGCAGGGTTTAACGCTCTAAAAATACTATTTATTAAAGGCAGGGGATTATTACTAACACGGTTGGCCTAAACCTGGTATTACGTAAATTGTTCAAATATAGTTTTTCAAAGTGCAAGCCCCTAAAATAATACTCTATATTAAATATATTAAATTACACCGTTTTAGCCAAAGCACATAAAGGCTAGTGTCTATGACCTCTACTACAGCTAGCAGTTCTCTACGGGTGAGTATAATACAGTATTAAGAGATTTAAGTTCAAGCCTTTCTATAACATTTAGGTAGTGATGGCTTCTTTTAGGATATTCTAGGCAACCTTTTCTGTATTTGACTTAATAGGCTTTGTATATCTTTAGCTAGCTCCCCTTTAATTTCATTTGATGGGAGTGCTTTGGAGGGGAAGCCGAGTTTCTTACATATTTATTAAGTTTGCCCTATGTACTATAACTTCATATTAAATTTGCAAAGTACATTTTAGTAGGTGAAAGGAAGGGCTACACTTTTTCTAGGGAAGCGCCTACATTTGTCTGGGCAAAAGTATATAGCGCTACTTTATATTAATATTATATATAGGCTCTAATGAACAGGCCTTCTTTTTTATGCTAAAGCAGAGCTACCCCCCCTCTCCCAAGAGATTTATTAAAATATAGGAGTGCTGCTCCAGTACTATATAACTGCTTAATCTTTTTGAGAAATACCGATTAATATCTCGCACTTAGGTAAACACTAGCTATCTTTCCTTTATGCCGGGCTACTATACAAATAGTTCCAGTTTACAAGCTTACGCGTATAACCAAGCTCCGGGCCGTCACTCTTAATATACATTATAGCAGAGAAAGTTTGGTTTGGTGCATAGACTAGAAAGGACGAAAGCCTTACTTTGTATTCTTTGTATTGTACCTAGTTTGCTTACTATTTGTAGCTTGTGCAATTATCTTTATTAGCCTCAAGCACTCGCTGAATTTCCCTTTTGAAATATAAAATATAGTTTAAGTATAATCTGTCTTTATATTAAAATAGCAAGGCCTATAACCTAATAGAATACGCGGGCTTAATGATTTACCAGGGCAATTATTGAAATTATTGAGTGGCTCATCTTGGATTATGCTAGAAATTAAGAAAGATATTAGAGGTTTAAGAAAGAGTAACTTTAAGCCCTTACTCGTACTCGTGGATTATCTTTGGACCTTTAGACATATACTAAGGTCCTTAATTAAAAGATTAGTTAATAGATAAGGCTCGGGTAAGATTTTCTATATAACAAATATTTATGCTCTCTTTTTATAGGGTCTACTTAAAATGCAAGGGTTAAAGAAAAGAAAGCGCCCTGCCCATTTATAAGATATTTTCTGGCCTAGAAGGGCCTAGGAAGAAGTACACTTATAAATAAAACTTTATTGGTAATTCATACCTTTATGACAAGGTACTCCTGACAGGGTTTTATTAAATTAGGGGCTCTTTCTCAAATACAAATATCCGGGGCTAAAATAACTGCTAACATAAGACACTCCTCTTCTCAGGCGCTTTCTAATTGTGGGGCAATCTTAATGTACACAATGACTTCTTCTTAATAGAGTATTTTTTATTTATAGGATAGAAAAAAATATACTATAATCCCCTTATAACCTTTAGTTAATGTACTTAATACGCGCGCTTTATTTTATTTATTTTATATAATGAGTTAATTGTCCTCTTTATTAAAGTGCTCTTGTTAGAGTTAAATTTATAGTAACACTGCACCCCGAAAAAAAACATAAGTATGCTAAGATATGATTCGTTATATAGCTAAAGTAGTATAGGATATGGTCTCTAATAGCGTAAAACTGCAACTTGCTGCCTTTGGTATAAGTGCGCAATCTTGGTTAATGAAGAGTACCCTGCCCATTCTATCTATATTGTATTCAATAATTATTGCTCTCTCTTTTTGTAGTTACCTTGCCCTGATCTAAACGACTTCGCTATGTACTGTGTACTCGGCGCTACTTATATGATAGGGCTTTCCTAGTATGCGCTTTCTTAGTTATTAATAGTCTAAAACAAGGACTAAATACAGAAAATAAAGTAAACTTGGGAGATACATCGTACCCAATCCTTCCTACGTCAATTAATGAGCAGTTTTAGAATAATACTACATTGCTTTGAGCTGTTGGATTGGTTTATTAGAGTACCTTGCGAGCAAGGCCCCATAGATTTGAGTATACTTTATATGAGAAATCTAAATATATTTGTGAATTAATTATACTTCCGTACACTTTATTCATTCAGTTTTAATGACATATACATATCTAATGGCAGGTGTAGTAGTAGGTTACATAAATCTTTTCTCAATCTACGGAGAATTCACTCTATATATATATAATATATATATATATCACTTCCTTTGGTGAGTTAGTCTGATATTATATAGCGAATCAAGTACTTGTTAGTATTAGTACGCTCATCTATTATAAAATCGTTATAAGGATACCTATACTTTAGTATTAACTTGAAGGCCTAAGACTTGCTACTTAATAAAGGGGCAAAGATATAAGCTTGATACTAGAATTTCCCTGTTAAACGCTCCAGTAATAAGGGCGAGTACTCTTAAATAGGAAGTCAGGTAATGTTCTAACATGTGCATAAGTTCTGCTCGGTAAGGACTCTCTAAGCAAAACACAACTAGTTATTAATACTATTATATATAAATATATAAAGAAAGGGGCTGTTTCATTTCATATCTAAGCGTTTAGCTTATATTATAATATTCCATTTTATTTTTATAAAAATACAAGATTGACGAAGAACAATTCTAAGGGCATATTTATAAAAGCGATAATTCTTTTAGGGCGCAGACCTAGAAAACGCGCGCTCTTTTATGAAATTATGGCATATAACATGCTCTTAAGTACATAATTACTTATAGTTTAGTTAGTGCAAGACGACTAATTTATAGCTAAAATCAAATAGGCCTTGAGAGAGTAAAAGGGAAGACTGCAATATCATAATGCGCATAGTATTAGTGTACCGCTCCTGCATTTAAATATGTACGCTTTGGTTATTACACAGAATATCTTGGAATCACAGAAGTAGGTGAGAAGCTATACATTAACCTATTGTACAAGAGACCACGCTATGAGTACCCGCTACCGCTAATAGGGTAAAGACTAATATCTGCCATTTTTAGAGGTATAGGGCGTACCATACTGCGCTAAACACATTTAAATTATTTAGGCCAGGGCCCTCTACATAGAATTTTGAAATGGATCTTTTTTTAACATAACTTTGTATATATAAATCTTAAACGGATTTAAATATTTATTAGTTAATTGTTACCTCAACGACTTGCTCAAGAACCAGTAATTACTCTTTTACAATAATTATGCACCTTTTAGCCTAAATTATTCGCCCAGTAGACCTAATACAACTCCTTACTATAGTTTGGATAATTGTATTGTCAGCGGAAGATGGTATACTCTAGCACTACAAGATCTAACTATGCTCAGACCTACTGGCAGGCTTATAAAGTATCCTTAATATCAATTCAGATTATTTATCATTATAGTGGGAAATGCTTTGTCGCGATATTTGTTAAGTAAACTTTGCTTTTTATAACTTTACTTTATAACTATGGCATACTCGCAGATTTTAAAGCCCCCCCTAAGAAAATATAAAGGGGCCTGTGCTAGTGATTTATAAAGGAAAAGTAACGCATTAATAAGTTTTTAACAAGTTCAGAGTCATTCACTCTCTACTTATAGCTAATACAATTCTAGAGTACTCTTATGTCAAAGGAAATAATTTATTTGCACAAGTAAACTTAATAAATACTGGACCGCGTGCTCACGAAAAGCATGGTTGTATAACTACAGGTGACCCGTATTCAATAGCGCTATCGGTGATTTATTGGCTAATAAACAAGCATTTTTCTTTAATGTATTTATTTGCTAGGGCAGCTTCCTTGTAGGTTACCTAATTATAGGGTTGTACAAAATCAGTATTGCGCTTTCTTTTTAGGCTCTTTAGAGGGTAAAAGTAGCTTCTATTTACTGTGTTGCCTTTTTTGTGTACTCTTAGTTACGCTTAAAATATAGTGAAAACAAGATATAAATAGGGGGCAAGGAATAATCTCCACTTCATAAATAGGCGGCTAATATTTTGAGCAAAGGTACATATAGTAGAGCTTTTTTAACTAACTCTTAAAGATCGGCCACAGAACTAATGCTTATATGTCTTGACAACCCTTTTTGCACTCATATAATTCTTGCTGTATACGCCGGCTTAGTAAATTAAATGTTTAATAGATTCTTAGTCGCACTTTATAAAATAAAAGGCTTTGTGTAGAGGGGAAATTAAGTAGTAATGTTCTTTAACCCCATACTCGACTATTATATCAGCTTAATGCAGCTATTCTATACGAAGCGTAACTCGTGAATAACCCAAAGGTTTACTTTAGTAATATTAAATTATATAACTCCTTGTAAGCCAAGTAGTATACCTAAGGTTAGTGTGCGTACGTAACAAATATTTGTAAAGTTAATAAATACTTCTATGAGTGTGTAACGTATAAAGGGATAAGTAAGCCCCTTTTGTATAACAAAAATTCTGCTAGTATCATGTTTAGATAAATAGAGAATACCTAAACCCACCCCCAATTAATTAGAAGCTATTATTAGATATGTCTATATGTCTCTTACCTCCCCTGTCACCCTATTAAAATATGTATGCATAAATTGAGGGCTTTGAACAACTCCTTTTTAAGCGCTCGTAGACTTCATAACTTTACTTATATAGGCTTAATATTTGCCCTGTACATCTTTTTTGTAACTACTTAATACTATATAGGCTTGTGCTCTTCTAGGAAGGCTTTATGGGGCAGCTTACTTTACTAAAGCCAGAATCCGTGGTTACATATTTATGGATTGTCCTAGTGCATTAATTGGATTTGTGAAAAACGCCGTAGTACTTAATAAAAGCTACAAGTCAAGGTATAATCCACCTCTTTAGGATACCTTCAAAACATAATTAAGAGAGCTGCCATGGTTAATTGCCTGCGAATGTTCCCAGGGCATTCCATAATATAAGTACTATACAGAAACAAAGTCTTGAGCCATAACCGGGGAGGGGTTATAGGGCGGGAATTGACTACAGGCTCTAGCTATAACTCAAGATACAGCTTCTCCTTCACTGTATTTCTACTTGTTAACCTTAGATGCTCCAGTACTTGCTTCTTTATACTACCCTAGGATGAGTTACTTAAGAAGGAATGAATGTTAAAGGAAGCTTTTGTATGTTCTCGCGCTCTCGCCCTTATAAATATGTGCTAGTTCCACAAAGCATTATAGTGTTTCTCTTCTATAAAAGCGAAGTCTTGTATGCAATTATTCTATTTTTAAACCCTCTAAGTTATATTATAGTACCAAATTTAAGAACCTATCTATTTATGCAACCCCTACAGTACAACTACAAATAGGAAAGATACTTTTACTCAATGCCCTAGCGCAAACTTTAAAGCGCTATATTATATTATTAATATTTTCTAGTTAAGTCCCCACACACCCTTTTACTTTTACTAAATAGATACACTTATATAAAATTGTTCACTGCCCCGGCCTGTCCTACTTACTTTTTTTATAAAAAGTTATAAAAAGGGGAGATAATACCCTACCCCTTCAGTCGTATTTGACTATATCTATATAAATAAGGGCTATACTCCTTGCTCTGGACTTGGACTTAATACTAGACTAAACGGGGCCTTATACTTTACTGTAGAATTATTTCCCAACTTCTCCAATAACTTTTATGAACTAAAATGATAGTGCTCTAGTTACAACTATAACAATTATTAAGAAAGTAAGCTCACTGTACTCGCCAACTGTAAATAAAGGTACTTTTGAAGATGCACAACCCAACAAGTTTTCTCTTTATTTATAATATGAGATCATACCTAATGCTACTTTATTAAAGATTAAAGTCTTTCTGCTATGGGTGTATTTATACCCGAGCTGCCTAGGAAACAGCGCCCCTATAATTTTTAAGCAACAGTCTTCTAAATTACTGTAAAAGCAATTACTACTCAGTCTTCTCTACTTAAAGTAACTCGCCCTTACGCTTTATATAGAATAAGTTAATATAACTATTACAGCTAACTTACCGAGATAAATGCTATTGTATAAATAATAGCCAAGCCCAAACTCCCAAATATCTGCAACCAGTTGCTTAAAGAAAATAGAGTAAAAAGATACCCGCGAAAGATGAGAGCTGACAGGCCCTTTTCTCTATATGAACAGCCCAGTTATTCTAATACATTAGTTCCTAGACTTGCCTTTGTCTTACCACGAATATTCATACGTTCCTATAGAGCTAGTAGTTAGGTACATTTAAAATTGTACTTTAAAGAGTTGTAATTAGGTCTTCGCATAGTTTATAAGTACCACTATTTTTGTTAATTTAATTTTCTTAATTAAAGGGTTGGGATATATACACTTAGACTATCTATGCTGCTGCGCCACTACTCGGCGTATTTTCTAGGAAAGCGCGTGCCCTAACACTGAATTTATATACTGTACTGTACTGTAAGCGACTATCTTGCTAATGAATTAAACTACTTGTACCTTATAGCACTATATTAGAGCCCCTGGAAAATATAAATACTGCTATAGAGAATGTCTTTTGTATGTATATAAATAATTACTAGATAAAGGTCCTCTATTTAGCATTGATTGTGTCCCGGTTATATGTGCTACCTCCCACCTAAAAAGCCTTTCTTGTAACTAACAGCAAATGGAAAGGAGTAGCTCCTTAATTAAGGCAATGCCCCAAATAAAACCCTATAAAAAGCAAAATTTAAGGTTTATACTATATAGTTTATTATCCATATTTATAGAAAATGAAAAGAGATTAAAGACAATCCTGTACGTGTACTTTTATAGTGTGTAAAATTCCTTTTTTAGTTATTATTATATTATTTTATTAGCCCGAAAGTATTTTGATATGCTACTGCCCTAATAACTAGTCCCTTGCACTTTATAAGAAAGGTATAGTGTTACATAATCCTTAGTATTATAAGGGAGATTAGGTAACCCTATTATAATCCTGTTTATTATAGGAAACTCTTCTAAGTTTAAAAAAAAGTCCCAGGAAATAATATCGCCCAAGAAATAGAAATCTATAGAATGCGTGCCTTAATTACCGCGCAAGCTGCTTTAGAAATGTAATAGGAAAGTTAATAAGTAAGCTACCCCATAAAGCCTTTATAGTATATAAGGCGTCTCCCCAAGCAGTTAACTGGTGCGCCCTCTAGCTTTTATTTTATAGTAAAGAAAAAAATAGACTTTATTTGGCTTATGCGCGCAAAGCAACCTCTAGTAGGTTTTTTGCCTTGGCTTCAAAATATAAATGAAATATGGGTAAAGCGCTAACCTCTGTCTGAGCCACACGACATACTAATGAGTTTAGGGCGGGTTTAATTATAGTTTTAGTTTTACAATACTCGGGCTACTCACAAAAGAAAATGCGCTTGGTACTATATAAATGCCCTGCATACTTACTCAATAAGAGAGCCCACTTAATTTACTATCGTGGTTTTCTTCGCCTACCAACAATATGGTGCCTTTTTAAGGGAGTACTGACTAATTTCTAAAAGTCGCCCCTTCTATATATAATTAAGAAATAAGTATAAGCACGCATGCACCTAGGTATTTATACGACTTTCTTAAACATTATTTACTAGAGTAGTTCGGACGAGAGACCCACATAAAGCGCACCTATATAAGGCTTAGAGTTTTATATATTTGCAATGCAAAGAGGGGATACATAAAATATTACAGCACATATTTTGTATTATATAGTATATAGAAAGTTGGTGGAGTAGCTGTCTCTGTTCACGAAAAGCTTAAAGAGTGCCCTTACTTGATTATTTCCTTCTAAAATGTTAAATACTACCGAGTGCCTCGTAGAATGTCTAAAAATTAGATGTTATGAGTACTGATCTTGATAATATTGTGTGATTATAATTATATATGCCCAAGCTTGCTTTGTTTCCTAAAAAAGAGAAGACTCAAATTATATAGGTCTTGTAGTGACGCGGCGTACCACCAGTTAAATGAATATCCTCTAGGCCTGTTTTCTTAATTAATATCTATATCAAGGCGCTACGGCACAGTTTTTATTTTTATGACCTTATTACTTGTTAATGCTAAGGCTTTGTAATAATTAAAAATTAAACCAAATTATAGTAGGGCTTATCATACGCGTTTTAACATATAAAAATACATTTTAACTCTTGCCCCTTCTTAAGTCATTAGCAAAAATACGTGGTACATTATTTACAAAAAATCGGCTTAAAGCAAGTACTAATTTTAATCAAGTTATTCCGAGTAAGGCTAGTTCACCAGCAAGGGTGCGCCTAAGTGTAGATCCATTTATAAAAGTACTCCTATGCTCTTTATAGAAACTGCAAGAAATCTCTCTATGCTACCCGCGATTCTTAAGGGAAAGTTGTGATTATTAATACAACAGCCTATGATATATGCCTCGTTTCCTTTTTACTAAATAGATTAGATTCACGTAAATGGAATTGCCCCTTCCTTGGGTAAGTACCTATTAATATGCTCTTTTATATTTTTAAAGGTAAAGGAATGTATCACAACTATAAAGTACTCTGTTTATTTATGAAGGCTTTATAGAAGGTAACTGCCCCTACCACGTTAGGAAGTCTTCTTGTTTCTTAACTGCCAACGCTCTACTATAGAGGAAGCCCTTCCCTTTTTACTTTATTTATTACATAATTATAGCCGCTTATAGGACATGCCTGCTCACTAGTCACTAGTATAGTATATAAACCTTAAAGCTCCTTGTGGAATGTGTGAGAAAGATGCTATTTGCCTTTCTGCCTCAGTTTAATCAATCCTTTATAATAAATATGTGAGGGAAGAAAGCCGAACTTATATCTCATTGCCTAGGTGCTTAAAGGTCCAACATACCTGAGAAAGAGAATCTGTAGTTATACCTTTGTTGTATGAGCAAGGCCTAGTTAAAATAAGGGTATTCTAAAGCCTAAAGAATTATGAAAATGTAAGTGCAGTTTACAAAATGAGGAATTATAGTACGTACTACAATGAAAGCTTTACACCAAAACCACGTACGTAACGCGGAAACAATATATACGATGGCATCATGGCAAGTACCAAAGTTTAATGAAAGTAAACTGTACTATAATGCTTGCGGATATTTGTGATAAAGCGTGGATGGAGCCTTCACCGGTAGTCCAATTCGTTTACTTGTCAATGGGAGGGGAATTCTTGAACATTCAAGTATTCAACCACCATTCCCCACCTAAAACTATAGTATTCTTCACAAACTATTAATTATAAATTAACTTCTAAAGGTTGACATATTCACATCTTGGTCATGTTTAACTAAGGATTAATTAGTGTTGCGGAAATGTAAAGAAATCTCAAATTGACAAGTGACACCAACTACTAGCTAAGGGTGTGTATCACATTAAATTAGACCAATAAAATCCCATTTCTCCTTATAAAATTTTCACGGGATATAAGCTAGAAAACCATACCAACCTTCAATCAATCTGTAGCTTTTGTATTCTTTCGGAATAGCTAAACACCCCTATTTCGGTAATTTTGATTTTGGGAACTAATAATAACTTTTAAATTTAATGCATTTAATTCCTTACTAAAACATACATA
>JAYMST010000094.1:0-12247 GCA_036897805.1 Plantago tenuiflora | reverse complement strand
GAGATTTCTATGGCGAATTCTTCACAGGAAAAGTTCAGAACCGGCCAATTCTTCATCCTCATGCTGGTAGATTCTTCATCTCCTTCAATTTCGAATTTCATCATGTGCATTTTCACAATTTTATCTGTTTCTGTCATTTTTATTGTGATGTTTCTAAACGAGGAATATCGGTGATTTGAAATTAGAACCGAATTGGAGAGCTCATTGTTATCGCGTTTAGAATTCGCTCGTAATGTTGATCATCTGGTAGATACTGTTATCTTCTTCATAGTTTATGAATCGATGGACTATGAACTGCATTTACAAACAGGAGGATTATTGAAAATCAAATGAGTTAAATTAGGTTAGGTTTCTAATCAGTCCAGTGGAAAAAGTTACGCTCAATTTGGTTGATTGTTAACGTCTTAGTTGATTAGGCATGTAGCTGTTTCAATCCATATGCAAATACGGATAATCTGGCTCATAATTGCATCCTTGTGATATACTTGGTAAGTAGTAAGGAGTAAGGACTAATGTTTTTGCTGTCTTGTAACCACAATTTACTCTATGGTTGATGATTCTTGTCTCTAATATTGGCAAATGTGAACCACTCTTTTCTCTAAGCTTACGGCAGCTATAAATAGACATTAACCATCAAATTTTACCACATGTTGGGAGCATGCTTTGCTGTGAGTTTTGGTTCATTATACTGCTAAATCTGGATAATTATTTTTTTTCCCTTTTCTTTTTGGAGTAGTGAACATTACCCTGAATGCTTGTCTGATTAACCGATATACTTTTACTAAACTCCTATCCTCTCAACCCTGCATCCGGGGTTAGAACATCGTTGTTGGATGTGAATGGGTTCGAGGTGATAATCTCAAACATGTTCTGTATATTTAGCATATTCTGTCTGTTAGTGTTTTTTGTATTTTGACTGTAAATTACAACTGTAAGCATATAGTGGTATGACACAAGAAACTTTAAATGAGTTTCAATTGCAGGAGGCTGTGAATTGGGCAAGAAAAGGTGGAATCTCTTCCAAATGTCAAAGTCACCTCTGGTGGGACTCAGAAAGACATCATCTGTATCTCGGAAAAATAAGTAATTGTCTTTGTTTATGTATTGTGATTCTGATTTTCTCATAATAATGTGATCTTGTGCAGAATTAATTGAAATTTCTGCATTTAGGGAACCAAATGGATCTGGAGAAATGGATGATCCGGAGAAGACGGTGTCACGGGTTTCTCAATTGGTTGACCAGCTACATGCAAATGTATCATCCCCCCAAGAAAAAGAGCTCACCACGGCTCGCTTACTAGGCATTGCAAAAGCAAGAAAAGAAGCACGGGCTCTTATTGGTACTCATGGGCAGGCCATGCCGTTGTTCCTATCCATTCTTAGGGATGGCACTCCACTTGCAAAAGTAAATGTTGCATCAACGTTAACTGTCCTATGCAGAAATGATGATTTGAGAGTAAAGGTGCTTCTAGGTGGTTGCATCCCGCCTCTTCTTACAATTCTGAAATCTGATGGGATTGAAGCTAGGAAGGCAGCTGCAGAGGCACTGTGTGAAGCTTCCTCCGGTGGACTCTCAGATGTAGGCGTGCAAATATTCGTAACAGAAGGGGTGGTACCCAAGTTATGGGAGCAATTAACCCCCAAGAAAAAACAAGACCAAGTCGTAGAAGGATATCTCACAGGTGTGTTAAGAAATCTTTGTGGTGATAGAGATGGCTATTGGCAAGCGACTCTTGATGCCACTGGAGTGGATATTGTTCTTCGTCTTCTTTCCTCTGGTAATTCTGTTGCTCAAGGAAATGCTGCATCTCTCCTGTCACGTCTAGTGTTGGCTTTTACCGATAGCATCCCCAAAATAATTGATTCTGAAGCAATCAAAATTATGTTGAGGCTCTTGAGTGAGCACAAGGACATCTCAGTGCGAGCTAGCGCAGCTGAAGCATTGGATGCTCTATCTCTAAAATCAACCGAAGCTAGAAAGAAAATTGTTGATGGTGAGGGAGTGTACGTGCTCATCAGAGCAATAGTTGCTCCATCAAAAGAAGGTATTCAAGGAGAGCTGAGCCAGCTTCTTCAACAACATTCGATGCAAGCATTGTCAAATATACGTGGTGGAAAGCTTGCTTTAATACTCTACCTTGGGGAGCTTGCTCAAGCACCACGTCTAGCTGCCCCTGTTGCTGATATTATTGGAGCACTTGCTTATACTCTGACAGTGTTCAATCAGAGTGATGGTGAAGAAACATTTGAGTCGGCAAAAGCAGAGAATATCTTAATTATGCTTCTAAAACCGAGAGATAATAAGCATATTCAAGTTCGTCTCCTTGAGGCGTTGGCCTGCCTATACGGTAACCCGCACCTATTAGTTCGGATCAACCAATCGGAGGCTAAAAGAGTGCTTGTCAGGCTTATAACTATGACTAAAGGTGATGCACAGGAGTACTTGATTATGTGTCTAATACGCTTGTGTACCGAGGGATTAAGTGTATGGGAAGCCTTGGGAAAGAGAGAAGGGATTCAGTTACTGATTACATCATTGGGGCTATCCAGCGAAGAGCATCAAGAGTATATCGTGGAGATGCTCGCAATCCTTATAGAACAAGTTGATGACAGCAAATGGGCAATCACTGCTGCTGGTGGAATTCCACCACTTGTTCGATTAATAGATGTTGGATCATGGAAAGCAAAGGAAGATTCGACACATCTTTTATCAGAATTGTGCTCTCATAGCGAAGAGATTCGAGCTTGCGTAGAAAGAGCTAAAGCTGTCCCCGCATTTTTATGGCTCCTTCAAAATGGGGGACCAAACGTGCAAAAAGCCGCTGCTGTTGCTTTAACTAAGCTTATTAAGACTGCAGACTCAGACGCCACCAACCAGTTGCTTTCATTGCTCTTGGGAGACACCCCAAGCTCCAAGATCTCCGTCATCCAAGTTTTAGGTCACGTGCTTTCCATTGCATCTCATAAAGACCTCATAAATAGAGGATCAGCTGCTTATAAAGCTCTGAAGTCACTTATTCAGGTTCTCAGTTCGTCAAATGAGAAAACTCAAGAGCATGCGGCATCCGTACTTGCTGATATATTCAGTAACCGCAAAGACATATGTGATAGTCTGATGACAGATGAAATCGTGAATCCTTATATTAAACTCTTAACTGGCAAAACTCCTTGGGCTCGAGTGTTGGCTGTTCTATCCCGCACAACCAAGACTACTGCAGCAAACATGATGTCTTACATTGCAGAAGGCGACGTCAAGTCTTTGATCAAGCTAGCCAAAACATCATCCATTGATACTGCTGGAGTTGCAATGGCTGCGTTGGCTAATATGCTATCAGATCCTCAATTAGCTGCAGAAGCATTGGGTGAAGATATTGTTTCGGCTATTACACACGTTCTGGGAGAAGGGTCGTGGGAAGGTAAGAAGAGCGCATCATATGCTCTTCACCAATTATTGAAGTTTTATTCCGTAGGTGATGTACTTACGGAGAGTTCTCAGTGCCGATATGCTATCCTTGCGATTGTTAATTCCTTGAGTGTTATGGATATTAATAGTAAAGATGCTGTTGACGCTCTAGATGTTCTTGCATTATTGTCTCGGATAAAACATGGAAGGTATAAAATTTATATAGAAGTTTTTACTTTTCATCTTCTTTGAACACACCTGAACACAAAATTTGTGTATTGTAGGACTGCTTATCCATCGACCTTAGAGCCTTTGGTAAATTTCCTTTGCGCTGGACCTCCACCCATACAAGACAAAGCAATAGATATTTTGTCTCGACTTTCTGCAGGCCAACCCATTGTTGTGGGTGACTCCTTGGTTTCAAATACAAGATCGTTTGGTGCATTGGCTTGTAGAATAATGAAAGCTAGCAGCTTAAAAGTGAGAGTTGGAGGAACTGCATTGATAGTCTGTGCTGCCAAGGAAAGTAAATTCCAAGCAGTGGATGCACTAGACTCCTCTGGATACATGAAGCCTCTCATTTGTGCATTAGTAGATATGATGAAACAGAATTCAAATTGCTCTTCTTTGGAAATCGAAGTTGAAACTCCTAGAGGTTTAAGAGACAGGTCAGGTTTTCGTGATGGCAAGGATGGTGATGTCCTTGATCTTACAACTGTCTCTGGAAGTACGGTTGCCTCGTGGTTGCTGTCTATATTATCTTCGTCTCATTTTAATACCAAGATTACTGTCATGGAAGCTGGTGGACTTGAGGCCCTATTAGACAAGCTTTCGAGATGTACTAACAAAGATCAGGTAAGGTATACAATTTGCTGTTTGCAAAATCTCTCCCATGTGTTGTTATTTGTAACTTGTAAAACTAATTTGCATGCTGAAATTAGAAATCTGTTTTCAGGTACAACTTGGAGACAGTGAAGAAATCTGGATTGGCACCCTTCTCGCAGCTATACTTTTCCGGGAGGCTAGCATTGTATCCTCTCCCATGGCCTTGCGCTTCATACCATTGCTTACTAATCTTCTGAAGTCCACCGAAATGATAAATAGATATTTTGCCGCCCAGGCAATGGCTAGTTTTGTCTGCCATGGAGATAAAAGGATAAGTCTCACTATAGCAAACCCGGGTATAGTTGCTGGGTTAACAACTCTTATTGGTCATGTTGAATTAGACAGTCCGAATCTGATAGCCTTATCAGAAGAAGTTTCGTTACCAAGGAACCCCGACCAGGTTGTTCTGGATACTCTGTTTCAACTTGATGACGTGAGAGTTGGTCCTGTTGCTCGCACTACTATTCCTCTGCTTGTTGATATGCTGAAACCCATTCCAGATCGACCTGGAGCACCTCCGTTTTCCGTTCACTTGTTAACTCGTATTGCTGATGGAAACGATGCCAACAAGTTATTGATGGCCGAAGCTGGTGCCTTGGATTCTCTTACCAAGTATCTGTCACTAAGCCCTCAGGACTTGACTGAGGCGACGATATCCGAACTGTTTAGAATATTGTTTAAATGTCCTGATCTCCTCCAGTATGAAGCAGCAACAAAGTGCTTGAGTCAACTCGTCGCTGTTCTTCATTTGGGATCTAGAAGTGCGAGACTGAGCGCTGTCAGGGCATTAGACGAACTCTTTAATGCTGATCACATTTGCGATTCTGAAGCTTCCTTGAAAGCAATCCAGCCATTGGCCGACATGCTCGACACTAGCTCGGAGCAAGAACAAAAGGCTGCTTTGAGTGCTTTGATCAAGTTGACTTCGGATAATGACGCAAATGGGTCTATGCTGGCTGAAGTCGAAGGGGATCCTCTTCACATCCTGTACAGCATCCTCATATCTAACTCTGAATTGGAGTTGAAGAGTGATGCTGCAGAACTTTGCTGTGTGCTTTTCAGTTATTCAAATGTCAGAGAAATGCCGATTGCCTCGGAATGCATACAGCCACTTGTGATGTTGATGCAGTCTGATATGGAAATTGCAGTTGAATCCGGTGTTTGTGCTTTTGAGAGATTATTAGACAATGATCAACAGCTGCAAACGATATCAGTTCAAGACCTTGTCATCTTACTCATTGATCTAGTTTCTGGATCAAATCATCGCCTTATTGAAGCGAGCATCTGTGCTCTTATTAAATTGGGGAAAGACAGAACTCCAAGGAAGATGGATATGGTCAATGCTGGACTTATAGATAATTGTCTCGAGTTGCTCCCTACGGCTCCTGAGTCACTCTGTGACACAATTGTGGAACTTTTTCGCATCTTGACAAACAGCAGTGCCATTTCGAAAACCCCAGCTGCTGCAAAAATCATAGAACCTCTGCTCATGCTGCTGGTTAAGACGGATTTAGGAGTATTCGGACAACATAGTGCCCTACAGGCTCTTGTTAATGTATTGGAGAAACCACAGTGTCTTTCAACTCTGAAACTTACTCCTAGCCAAGTCATTGAACCTCTAATCCCTTTTCTAGAATCGTCATCGCAAGCCCTCCAGCAACTTAGCACAGAATTGTTGTCTCACCTGCTTGCGCAAGAACATTTTAAGCAAGACATAACCACAAAAGCAGCGGTCAGTCCTCTTGTTCAGCTTGCTGGTATCGGGATACTGAATTTACAACAAACTGCTATTAAATCACTGGTAAGCATCTCCTTAAGTTGGCCAAAAGCAGTCGTTGATGCCGGTGGAGTCTTTGAGCTCTCTAAGCTCATTACACAGAGTGATCCTTTACCCCCTGAAGATTTGTGGGAATCCACAGCTATGGTTCTCTCTAATCTTCTTGAATCAGATTCCGAATACTACTTCACAGTTCCCATAGCTGCACTAGTAAGAATGTTGCAGTCTAGTACTGAGAACACCATGTCAGTTGCATTAAATGCGCTGATAATTCGAGAAAAGACTGATGCTTCAAGTGCCGAATTGATGGCTGAAGCTGGAGCCATAGATTCATTGTTGGATTTCCTAAGGTCACATCAATTCGAAGAGTCATCTGGGAAGCTACTAGAGGCTTTATTCAGTAACACGCGGGTTCGAGAAATGAAAGCCTGCAAGCACGCAATTGCACCTCTAGCTCAGTACTTGCTAGACCCACAAACAGCGTCCGAAACTGGAAAACTTTTTGCAGCTCTTTCTCTCGGTGACCTCTCCCAACATGAAGGGCTTGCAAAGTCTAGTGATTCTGTTTACGCATGTCGAGCTTTAATCGACCTGCTCACAGACCAGCCAACCGAGGAGATAATCATGGTGTCAATTTGTGCGTTGCAAAACTTTGTCATGTGCAGCAGAACCAATAGGAGATTAGTCGCTGAAGCAGGCGGTGTGATTATGGTTCAAGAACTGTTACAGTCGTCAAACCCGGAGATTGCTGCTCAAGCAGCGCTGCTCATCAATATTTTGTTCTCGAATCACACCCTTCAAGAATATGTATCTAACGATCTCATCAAATCCTTGACAGGTAACTTCTTTGTTCTCTTGCTGGTGATTTAAACATATTTGTTATTCACGGGTAGTTATTTGTCAGTTTTGGGCCATATATTACAAAGACAAGTTTTGGTTGTAATTGTTGAAACATATTAGGGGTGTGTGTTGTTGCAGAAACCTTTGGGGCTGTCTGTAATGTAATATTTCCGGGGTGGCACAAAGTCTCTAGATAACTTATTTAGAAATGGACCACGTTTTTAATAAAAACATTGATATTGTTAATCAATCAATGCGCCTGTGATGTTAACATTGATGTTTCATACACTATAAATATGTATTTTATTAACAATATAGGTGTTTTACCTAGCAACATGAATGTTTTTATTAATAATATGTGCTCGTCTCTAGGTAAATTATCAATAGACGTCATGATACTTGCTCTTTTACAGCTTAGGATGGAAATCAGACGGTACAAAATTATTTTCTGATAAAGAATGTGTACACTTGCAGCTGCACTAGAGAAAGAGCTTCAGTCCACCGCAGTTTCAGTCAATGAAGAGGTGTTGAAGACGATAAACGTCATACTCTCCAATTTCCACAAGTTCCATATTTCTGAAGCAGCAACATTATGTATACCCCATTTGGTAGCAGCACTAAAATCTGGAAGCGAAGCTGCACAAGATTCAATTTTGACTACTCTATGCTTGCTGAAGCAGTCTTGGCACACCATGTCATTCGATGTGTCAAGATCACAAGCCACAGCTGCAGCTGAAGTAATCCCTACTCTGCAAACGCTTGTCAAAACATGCCCTCCAACTTTCCGTGAGAGAGTAGGAAGCTTGTTGAACTGCTTGCCTGGTTGTTTAACAGTCACTGTTATACGTGCAAACAACTTGAAGCAGGAGAATGCAGCAATCAATGCTTACTGTCGTTTGAGCATAAGCAATGGCCCTCCCAGGCGAACTAAGGTACCACAATTTGTCATGTTAATTTTAATTATCCGTCTATCTGGTTTGTCTGTATTGGCTTTCTGCCCAAAGCTTGCAGTTTCAGTCAGTGTCGTTATTTCACTTTTTTGTATAAATTTTTAGGCGAGCCGTGACGACTCCCCGGAATGGCAAGAAACTTACACATGGGCCTTTGATACACCACCTAAGGGCCAAAAGTTGAACATTGTGTGCCGAAACAAAAATACTTTTGGAACGGTTTGTTTCATTGCTATCAGGCAACAACTTTCTTTATACTTCGTGAAAACTTGGTAAAGTTGTGTTTACTTGACTAGTTATTTTCTTATTTTTTGCAGAGTACTCTCGGGAGAGTTGCAATTCAAATCGATAAAACTGTTAATGAAGGTGTGGAAAGTGGCATTTTCAACCTCATAAGCGATAGCAATAAAGAAGACTCATCCAGAACTGTTGAAGTTGAGATATCCTGGTCCAACTCTTAAAATTGAGATATCCAGGTTCAAGGTTCGTCTGGATCTTAGGGCTTTGCTCCTCCAAGGAGAACCATAGGTGTTGTGCTAGATAGTCATAGTTTTGTAGATACATGGTGGTAACTAAGCCTTATAATTTGTCATATTTTCTGCAAGTCTAGTGGGACTTGGGAGGATTCTGATTGTACAGGTAAGTGTAGGAAGCTAACAGAAACAGTCTTGTAAAAAAATACATTTATGTTGTTGTAAAGTTGCAGGGAGCACATGAATGCCTACGATTAGATATTAATTCTCGTACAGCTAACCAACAGCTAGAAGCCTTCTTAATTCGAAACCCTCAAGAGTTAAACAGCATTCCTCCGGAAACAGAATCTGAGCATACCAATCTGTTGGACTTTTGGGACCTCCACAAGTTCATAAACCAGCGAACAAACACACACATTCTAATCTCTTGCGTTTCTTGGAACTCCTAGGTTTAAAGTGAAAGCCGAAAACCAACAAAAAGCTGCTTGAGAAGAACAATACATTTACTAGAATGCAGCATGCGATATATACCTGTAAGCAGCACCAAAACAAAACATCTAACATATGCGTAACGTTGATCCAAAGTGATTACTTGTGTGCAAGACTAATTATTTTGCAGCAGCAACTAATGCAGCTCTTGCTCTTGTAAAAGCTGCAACTAGTGATCCAAGCTGCAACTTGTCATTGCATGCAAAAGTCAATCTGTATCTGTTTACAAAACATAGGGATCATCTTTAAATGAAGAAAGGGCAACATTTCTGTAAAACAAATATGTACAATTGCTAGTGTTTCGATTTTTTCACAACATTTTTGTCGTCACTTTAACTTTTCACCTAAACTACCCCCAACTATAATGTATGGAGTTCTCCGGGATGGAGTGAGTACCATAAACGGGGGCGCTAAACTTATACAAAAACATGTTAACAGTGGCATATCAAAACATAGCGAGCATCTTGCGATAACGAAATACATGATGCACAATCAAAGACTCTTACCCAAACCCTGATTACCGAAACATTGAGCTTTGAAAAACAATTTACGTATTAAAAAGTGGTGTAATCAGAATCTCTTGCTTAACATAAACTAGAGAACAGACCGTGGTGTGTCTTAAAGCAGGAGGTCATTTCATATCAAACTGGAGAAATATCAGGGGGCCAGGGGAAAGAGGAGCGTACTCTATATTAGACATTTCGTCAATAAGCTTAATGCGAACATCTGAAGGCATCTTGATCTTGAACACAAACCTACAATTACACAGCAATAGAGGTTTCAAGTACTGAAAACCATTGTTAAGGGAACAGCTAATAACAGGAATACTTACATAGTTACTTCTCTCACAATATCAATTAGAGCCAACCCTTTTGTAGTCTTCATTTCAGAAATTCCTGCACGTGATAAGGTATATAATAGTTAACCTCGAAGTGGGAGAAAACAATTATGTCTGAAGTTATATGAACATGCTTCACCATACTTTTGTAGGAAGTGGTGAATGGCTCGTTCAGTAGGCAATGAGCTATTTGCTCAATGTCTTTGGGCAAAGGATTTCCAGTGCACATGTAGACAGCTTCTTCTGTGATATGCTGAGAAGCCATATGCGTTGACTGCATACAGAATAATGAGTTTTTCCCTTAGTGAATGACAATTAACAGAATGACAAACTGAAAAAGTGTCCGCTATCAAACAGATTGTGCAAGATAGTTTCTTGAGCGTGTTAAGTTTCTTAAGAGGACAGACAAAAGAATCCAACAAAACCTTAATCCGCTCAGAAATTAAGCATGCATTTGCCTAAAACAGTAGCTCTAAAGTTGAAGTGGAAAAAAGATTCACATTTCTGGTAACTAAAACAAAATCAAAAGTTACTGCAAAAAAAGGGTAAAGCTAACGTAGAAGACACAGACGATCCAATAGTTTCAACTTTCAACATGAACATAATATCTTTATCCCATATGATTACTTTCTTACTTCCTGCTAACCCCTTAGCAAACAGAGACAATAATGTAATATTGCAGTAAGGACTGAGGAAATCAAGATGTTAACCTGTAAAATATTCAAAGCCTTTCTCATGTCACCATTACTAAGTCTTACAAGAGCTTTCAAGCCATTTTCAGGGACATCAAGCCTGGATACAGGATATATGGTTAGATAACAAGCATGATATAAGGTTAAGATAAGAAGCATTGACCTCAATTTCATAATGGACGACAAAATAGTCGTCCAGATAAACCAGAACAAGAATATAAAAACAAAAGCCAGTATTAGAAAGCATGGGTGCAAAACTTACGCTTCTGCGTTAATGACATGCTTAAGCCTTTCGGTGACATGAACAGCATCAAGCGGTGCAAAGCGAAACCTTGTGCACCTTGATTGTAATGCTGGTATAACCTTGTTCACATTGTTACATATCAAAGCAAATCTTGTGGTTCTAGTGTACCTCTCAATCACTGCAACAGCAAATACACTTAAGAGCATTCTTATTTAAAACCTTATACAGTAAATAATGAAACGGGGCCCATAACAATCAGACAAAGAAAAAGACAAATTTGCTTGCCTCGACGAAGAGCGAATTGTGCATCCTTAGTCATAGCATCTGACTCATCCAACAGAACCAATTTTACAGGAAACTTTGCACTGCAGAATAGGAGCTAGTAAACAAATTGCATACAAGACAGTCCAACTAAATCATTACTTATATCAGGGCAGAATTTCAGGAAAGTTTCAATAACTGGAGGTACAAGTACTCTTTTGCTGTGCCGGAACTACAAATTTGAACTTGAAACGGGTCCTAGCCATTATTGTTAGAATTTGATAAATGTATTATGAGGACTATGGCAGATGCAATAGAATAAATATCTCTCATATGTTACCCGAAAGAGATACTCTGCGTGCTTGCAAAGTCCTGAATCTGCTGCCTCACCACATCAATACCACGATCATCAGATGCATTCAATTCCAAAACCATCTGTTGCATATGGTTTCCGTAAAGCTTCCGGGCCAGTGCCAGAACAGTTGACGTCTTCCCTGTTCCTGGAGGTCCATACAGTAGCAAATGGGGAAGCCTGTTTCCACTTGCTAATTTGTCGACTACAGTACAAAACAGTATGTTAAAATCCACCTCATAGAACATGAATTTCAACATGGAATTCCTACTTATGGACTACGCTCTTTTCATACACACCAATTGAACAGTCATTTCACATAGTCCAGCAACTAACAGACATAGTATTTGTGAGTGAGACCCTCACGTATAGAGTAAGAATAATGTTCAACTACTTAAGGCTGTCAAACAAATTGCAGGAAGTAGCTTGTATAAGTTATTTTCAAACTCATTGTTGTCTAAAAGGTTCATGTAGTGCCTTTCTATTAATTTAGGACTACCAAACTATATTTGATAAACGTAGTAGCTGACATAACAACTAATAATGACAAGTGTAGAATATAAAAAAGGCAAAACTCAGACCTACTGGAGGTGTGAAACACTGAAACTTATAGTAAGCTAAATTATATCCATGTGATAGCAATCATAATTGGCTATCCTTATCAACAGCTACATCCAGCTTGGGCACTAGCTAAAAGCTAGTTTTCGAGATCAACTGCTACAAATACTCCTCTAGTAAACTCTTCCAAAGACGCCTGCAACTCAGAGCACAGCACTTGATAAATGTCACGAATCATACACATTGCAACACCTTCCCCAATCATGACAGTTTCGCATAAGAGTAACGCAGATACAGCAGAATTAGCAAAGCAAAACGTTCAAACCATTAAAGCCCCAAACCAATCGTGCACACAGCGTACAACAGTAAACAGTCTCCAACTGTTCGACGAAATGCCACATAGAAAAGTAACAGATGAGGAAGTGAAAAATAACACTCACTAGTCTCGACAATGTCGCGGTGAGCAGCGACATCGTCAAGGGACT
>JAYMST010000093.1:0-12284 GCA_036897805.1 Plantago tenuiflora | reverse complement strand
TAATATGTTGGTTAATTTCACCCTTGCCTTGCTGCTGTCCTTTAAAATACCCAATATAAATTTATAGTAGCTTGTCTATAGTATAATTCCCCATAAAAAATAAAAGAAGGCCTTTTGCTTATTATTTAAAATACCTCATGGATTTTAAATATAGCTTAGAGCAAAAGAAAATTACTTAAGAAAGCGCAGGTATTTGTACCTGACTAAACGCAGAACAGAAATCTAGCAGTCATAGAGAATGTACTTAACACTGGCGCTATAAAAATACAACAATGCCTTTTTTTTTTTGAGGCTTAAACAAAAGGAGTTAAAGGGTGGAGCGCTAAGATCAATAACTACTAGACTTTATTCTATATATACATATTGGTACTGTAACATATAGAGCACCCTAGGTTTACCTTTGCCAAGCATAAACAAGTTCTATAGTTACTATTATCTCATACAACGGCTACTTAATCTTACTTAATAAAGACTTAAATAGTGAACCGAAAAGAAATTACTATTGCATAAAGGCCCCATCCTTAATACTAAATATATATACTAATACCTGCTAATAGCTGTTTGTTTTTCCAGTTTATTTGGAGTAAAGGGCTGCACCATAACATAATATTTATATAATAACTCAAGAATAAAGCGAGCTAAAGTAAGAAAGTACTCTACAACCATAAATAACTATAATAAAATATAATTAAGTAAGGTTAGTGTCTTATAAATGAAAGCTGCTTAAGAGCCCTAGAGACACTATTAGACGTGATCATAATTAAGTATGCGTAACGAGGGAACTCTAATCTAGCTCTTTCTTGCCTCTAATTAGTTTAGTATTATGCTTTCCAGTAATCCAAGCCGTTGTATTTATCTAGGTAAGTAGTGACTAAACTTTTCCCGACAATTAATAATGCTTATCAAACCTAGAGCAGGGAGTAAAAAGTCATAAGAGATAGCAAGCAACTTACGTATCCATTAGATCTATCTAGTTAAAGAATAAAGGAAATACTTCTATAATAATTCAGGTCTAAGCTTCTCAAGTATGGTAGAGTACTAAATAAACTGCCAGCAGATTCTAGAGTTATACCAAGACTTTCTCTTGCTAAAAATATATGAAATACGCCATCTACTATGGCAAGCCTAAATTATGTCTTTAAGTAGGTGCTGTTAACTAATCTATTAAATCTAAATGCGTTCGTGTTTTTACAAATTGCAGTGTTATATCTTTCCTTTTCTAGAGTATGTGTTTAACTAAAATAACCTAAGTATAATAGAAAGTACTCTAATGCGTAATTAGTCCAAAGCACTTTCCCCTCTTCACGAGTAGTAGTTGATTAAAATAAAAACGATGCCCTCAAGTACTAGGCCCTCTTCTCCGTTACTAAAAGCTAGATACTATATTACAGAATTATTTATTATAATAATATAAATTATTTAAGGAGCATATCAAGCGAAAGAGTTACTTAACAAGTATACAAGTATAATAGTGCTTCTAAAATACTTTAATTTAATAAGATGCTAAAATTTATGTATACATTTAGTTGTGTACTTGGACTTTATACTATACTTCGCGCCCATAAATTAGTCATTTCTTAGGTAACATTTAGGCGCGCTGCAAGGGTATTTTAATTACAACGTCAAGCATACACCTTGTAAGTATTCTACTACTAGAAAACTTCCACTGACTAGGATTTATATTTGGGAATAAGGGCTCACCAAAGCTCTCAAAGACAAGATATTTACTTTTTAATTATATGCATGCAGTCCCCTTAGAAAACAAGTAGCTTTTTCCAGGTGAAAGCTATTTTTGTATTTAGTTATGTAAAAGCTCTATTAGGTAAGTACATGTCATGTTTTAATTAAGTAAATGGTATAACTTATTAATTATTTTAATAACTTCTTTAGTATGATAAAGTCGGATTGCTTCGAGGTTGTTTACTCCAGTATGCTTTCAATTAATTTAAGATATGACACATTCCTAGATCAGTTTGTGCGCTAACTCCTTCATTTAGTGGTAGCACTTAGAGTAAGTTTGCGCCCATAAACATACCATAATGTCTTAAGTATTCTATACCATTTCCCGGGCACGTCCTTAACCTTAAAGTATAGGCTTAAGTATCCTTTTATTTTTCTAGAAAAATAAAGTTTTTGCCTTTCAAGAGCGTTAGGATCAATGTCTTAGGGCACATTCCTAATAGATATAGGTCTTAAGTTACTGACACAGCTACGGGACAAAGGATAACTGTGTCATTTCTATACTTACAAAATGCATGTTGTATAATTCCCTCTCCCGCAAATTCTTAAAGTTCTAATTAAATGATATTTTAAGTGATATTAAGTCATTTATTAGATATAATAATTACTCAAGCAAAACATCCCTCATGTAGACTAGGTTAGAAGGTGGGCTGTAAGTAGTAGGTCCTGCTTTTTCGAGCTAGAAGCAAAAAAATATAAGCAAAAGTAGTTTTTTTTATATCTTATAAAATAAAGTCTTATATAAAATACAGCGATGAGTCTTCCTCTTTTAGCTACAGGGTGGGTAGTTATACTATAGGCATTTATAAAGCAAGGGCCGCGTTTTAATAGTTTTGTAAACCATATAAGTATGGAAAGGGGCGCACTCTCTAGTATAAAATAAAGGGCACGTAGTATAATTCCTTAAAATATTAAGTACTTTATTTAAGTGTGCAGGTGATAATAGCTTATTAAGTACAAGTGTAGGTGCCTTCCTTCTTTGGTGAATAACATAACTGAGGATATGTAAAGGGATAATTAAGTATATTTAATTTTTCATTTAATAAGTATGCACACTGGGGCTTTTAAGAGAAACTAGCAGTAGAGTACCTTTTCACCGGTTGAGTGTTTATATTTGAAACAAGGCAGGTCTAATTATTTAGGTAAATATCATACAAAGTCTTAGGTAATAGCTCAATAAGAAAGCCTTTTTATAGTAAACACGCAAAGGAAATACTGCTAATGAACTTATCAGAGAGACTGCATGCTCGCGAAAGGGTTAGTTCTTCAGGGCACATATAGTAGGTTTTTCGTCAACTATTAGATCTTCGCAAAACTTAGCAAGGCTCCTGTATAATTTTGCATTATTTAGCTCTTCAGCTGCTACTAGGCGCCGATTAAACAAAGGTATTTGGAAAAGAATTTATTAAATTAAAGCGTACTTAATATTTTTTGTGTTAACAAGAAAAGCATACCCTGGGAAGGAGTCTACTGTAGCATATAATTTTAGGTTAACTAATAACTTACATTAAAAATGAGTACTTTCTCTCTGTATTTAGAAACTAGATTTATATTAGATAGCCCAATTATAGTAGGTAGTCTTGTAATACAATATTTGATTGATAAAAGATTGCTTTCTCTAGGCCTATGGGTGCTATACCACCTGCTTTGGGTGAGGTTTGTCTTAATAAATATGCATGTAGAATTAGCCTTTGCTATTTTTTTGTAAATTTCGCACTTTAAGTAATTTATAGTAATACTTTTTCTCAAATACAGCGCGTCAAAAAAATACATTAGCTTGTCTTTTAGCTCTACAGATAGTCCAGGTGCCCCCCCTTATCTTATTTCAGATTTATCTGCCAAATGTTTTACCTTCAAGGCTGTCTTGCCCCATTTTTAGGACATCTACTAAATAAAGATAAAGGCAGATATTACTCAGGGTCACCCTTAATAACCTTTCTAGGCATGTAATTATAGTTAGGGTATTTATTTTATTCTACAAGGTACATTTAATGCTCAACTATAACATAGAATTAAGTGAAGTGATACTATCCTATAAAACTCTTTCCATTTAATGGTAAAGCAAGTATGTTTGATAACTTAATTAAGACAACAAGTGACTAGGGTTGAACTATCGTTTGTTCAGTGCGCCAGAGCGCTTAAAATAAAGAATAGCTTTAGGGTACGCCCCTTATCCTTATGTATGCTCTTAATATACACAAATCCCCGCAAAAAATTATTTAACTAGTACTTTATAACATAGCATTTGCACCCATAAGTCTAGTTATTATAATTTTAAATTAATCAAGAATGTCTTCTAGGAGGTATTTATTTGACAGGCCAGCGGGTGAAGAAAAGCATGTCCTTTATTTTAACTTAAGTATAATATAGTATTACATAGAAGGCGTAGGGGCCTTCTTTATGAGCTAATAACTTTAAGGGGTAAGAGTGGGTTCCTTTTCTGGTGATGGCCTTTAACCTTCTTAACAAGTCCTTGTCTATTAAGCACCTCCATTTTAGAAATAATGTATAATTAAGTCTCTTTTATGTATGAATAACTTATTTTAATAAATCTAATCAGCGGGGTGCTTATATTTCTAGCAGTATTTCTGCAAGCCCCAGACATTTCCTTTCTACACAGGCCAACAATATTTTATGCTTGATTAAGTAAAGCACCTTTTGTAGTATCACTTATGGAATCTTTTAGGTAAACTACAGCACCCTTTTCAGTTAAGTATAGATATTTAGGGACCGAGGCACTCCTAATAATAGATAGAGTCTGTTCCTATTTTAAACGAGCATTACGTAGGCACGACTCATTGAGTCAGTCATTCAAAAGCAAAACTTTAAAGAGAGCAAGGGATAGTACACAAGACTTCCTATGCTATGAGCTTACTTTATCAAGGGCAAGTGGTAGGCCTTTGCCTAGAAACGTAGCTAATAATTATTCATTTAAATAGCATTCTTCTAGGCGGTAACATTTCCATTCCCAAGAGTAAAGTAATTTAAGTATTCAAAAGACCCTCTCCTCTCCAGGTAAAAAGTAAATAAAGCTAAAAGTGTAAACCGTTCCTTCTTTATTCATAATTATACTTAAGTATTTAGTAAAGCAGATGTATTTTTCTAGTCTTTAAGTAGTGCGTTACTTGGAGGAGGTACTTTCCTTCCTTCCCTATTTCTCTTAAAGAGTGCTCTATTAATAAATCGTCGCCCAGCCAGTCTTGGCTTATAAAGTATACAAAATATAGGAGTACTTCAAATACAATACCATTTATATTTACTAAAAGACTGCGCTATAAGCTACTGATGGGGATTTACTAAAATATACTATAGGGCCCCTCTCTAATTTACCAAGATCAAAGTATAGGCTGTATAAAGCTCTAAGTCTCTAAACTTAAATGGTGGACTTAAGTCATAATCAAGGTATGGGTCCTATTATGGTAATAGAAAACAAAGAGAATACTTTTAGTTATAAAAAAATGTTACTTATTTAAAGCCACGTAACTCTCCCTTTAAAAATAATTAAAGGCATTCTTGCCCTTTACCAAACGTTGTTGTACGCGCTTCTATAAAATAACCCAGAGATTTTCCGCTACAAAGCTTTCTCCGTTTAATGGCACACGCAGTAATGCAAAATAATTTAGTATACTTTTAAAGAATAGGTTTAAGTCTAGAGCAAAGACAAGACTGAACGCTTGGCTAGGGCGTACTGCCCCGCTTCTTCTCTAATGACATCATTTCCTACTACTAGAGAAAGGGATTAGTTAAGGCCTTTAAGAATGCACAAAGTAACCTTGTAAATTGGTAGGTGGGCTAGCGTAATATAATTATATTATAATTAAGAGTGACAAAACGAGTAACTTTTTTATATTTTATTATTATTATATTCCTAAATATTTGAGGGCATGGGTTGAGTGTCCACCTACTAATGGTATAATAATTATTTTTTTATTAAAAGAGAAGGGAGAGAGTGTCGCGCGTGTAATTATTTATATTTATACTGGTGATATAAGAGCCTTGTATTTAAAAATATATGCGTAGTAAGGGATTGAGTAAGTACCACATTTAAAATTTATAGTATAAAAAACAGATATCCATAGCTACCCAATTACAAGATGCCGGCGCAGTTATTTAGCTTGGGGCATTGGGCGGGAAATATTTTGGCAATACTATCAGCAATTCAGAACTTAGCAAGAAATAGAGAAAGAATATAGAATGCTTTACCTTGCTCACATACAGTAGCTCTATTTTGTATACCATATGCTAGCAGGGAGAGCTCCTATAATAAATCATTATAGATCTTAATAAACAAAAACGGAAAATAAAACAACAAGCGTAGGATTGAATATAACGTCTCTGCTAGCAGCTAACTAGCCATAAGATAAGCCATACACCAATATGAGAGAAAGGTAACAGGGTACATATTAAGTAAGCTATCATAAGTCTTTTAAGTCTTTAGTACACTAGTATACACTTGAAAGAGGGGTACTATAATAACTAAACACAAATACCAGGGTATTCTCGTTTTTTCCTTGCGCAAGACTAATTATAGAATAATCTCTAACCACTAAATTATGCGCTACAGGAGAGGCGGGTAAGCGGAAGGAATAATATTACACCAGTATTTCCCTTAAGTTATTTGTGGGACATTCACTAATTATGCATATGTGCTAGAGACTCTATAAATATAAATACGTGACTAAGCGCGCTTAACTATTTACTTTTCCTAAATCCCTTTCAAGCAAGCTCTTAGGTAGCATTTGCCCTGTACAAAGTCTTTCATTATGACTATATTTTAGGAGTACCCTATCCTAGCGTTAGTATTAGAAGTGCATAAAAAAATACCCCTATGTGGAATTATTTGCCTCACGTCCTTTAAGTTATAAATATTTGAATGTACCTTTTTAAAGTCTTGCACTTTGCTATTGATCCCTTTAAACTTTACTAAGCACCTTGATGTCTTAACACAAGGCAGGTTCTCGTAAGTGAGAACTTTGCAAGACCGAACATGACTAGTATTTAAGCGAAATATTTCAACACACCGGTAATACCAAAAGGCTAAGGTCTATACCAAGATAAAGGGAATTTTCACAAGTAAGCTCTACTTAAAGTTGTACATAATTATTAAAGACACCTGCTTCTGATACTAGGCCTTCTTCAGTACTCCTTACTGGCGCCGCGTTCTTAGGTACGTAACTAATTATTCTAGATTAAGTAGATGGCATAATCTTAAGTATAAGCGCAAGGAATAATATTGCAAATGCGTTGAGTATAAGGACAGGGCCCTCCCTTACTAGTTAGGGGAATATCTGTAGCGTTGTTTCCAAGTTCTAATAAAGCTCTTTCCTTTGAGTTATGTGACTAGGCATAATTATAGTATCACATAAAGGCCTTATTTATTTTTTTTCTTTAAAGCTGTCTTAGAGGTTTCTAATTAAGATAGAAGATGGAAGTACTCTAAAATCCATTTCATTATCTTAGATATGCGAGTTTTTCGCTTTTTCTGTAAGCTTAGGTGCATGTAATTTCTATATATATTTAAGTATGTTATTAATTACCTACCCTTTTCCCAAAAAAAGAGCACCTATAAAATCTTCGCTCTTTGGTTAGCTGTATCCCCGCACATTAAATTCCAAGGTCCTGCTCTTAAATTAAATAAGTGCCTAAAGTTGTAGAGGTGCGCGAAGAATTATGAATAATTTATTATAAAACTATGCCTCCCTAAAAATGTAGATAAAAGGCAAGACTAGTTAAATATCCTTCCTAAATACAGAGTATCCTTTTACAAGTCAAAAATATTGCACGCGCATTTTACTTTACTTACTAAATATTTCCATCCTGTAGTTGTGTGTATCCCTTGAAATATTTTAATTTTAAATTAAACGCCGCATTTAAAGCACAATTTTATTGATAAACCTAGGGCTTTACCCTCTATTTAATTTACGCAAGTTTATTAAGTATATGTTAGATAAAGGCTAATATGCCCCATAATGCATAACTAAACTAGGGCTTCCTACCACTTTGCGGTGGCGTAGCTTACTAGAGGGAAGGGACAAGAATAGTTAATTAGCAAAGACTAAATGTAAATAGAGTGAACAAGCGCATACTCACAATAAATACTTTATACTATAAACTGTATAGCAAGACAAGAAAGAAGGACAAGGATTTATCTGAGCAAGGCAAACCCCTTTTAATAATTACTTGGAGGGTAGTTAAAATATATGGGTGCTGGGTTAATGCTTTACAATTTTTTAATCCTCAGTTATGTTATGAAAGATCGAGTAAGAAGCTACTATGTTTATTTATAATTAACCCCTTCCAAATCAGTACATACTAGATAGAATAGCGTCTGCCATACTTCTTCTTATAATTTATAATAAGCCTAATAGTTCCAAGTCTGCGTTTTATATTCTACGCTTTAGGTGCACCTCTTGTTACTACGTTTTATACTGGGTTATGCCTTTGCTTCTTTACCTTAAAAAGCGCTCCTAGTACTTATTTATATAGAATTTCTTATACCTTTAAATGGCCTAATCCTAATTCTTAGTGCTTAATACTCAAGCCTACTAGATGCCTTATAAGTTACGTTTCAAAATTAAACTTGTAGTTCTTAGTTACCTTATTACCCATGCAGCAATGACTTACATTTTTGTGCTATAATAATTTCCTGTTACTAACTTTGTCCATAGATATAGAAGACCTTCTTGGTAAGATTATGAACAGGAAAATAGACTGGGCCTATATTTTCTTAATGAAACCGCGCGTTTACGTGTGCTCTCGGGTAAATTTCCCTATAATTTTGTATTTATTGTATTTAAAAGAATTATTAGCAAAGCTATATAAATATGCGCCTTACAGTAGGTACTGCTGTCTTTCTAGAACACGCATATATAGTATTCTCCTTAAGAAGACTAAGTATTATAATTTTCACAGGAGAGGAATACGCCATATAGGAACCACCCGACTTGCTTAACTTATAGATTTATATAAAATGGGGTATTGAAGAGGGTCTTTATATCTTTATAGCTAGCTGTTAGGCACACACGCATTACTTTATATCAAGGCTTAGGCGGCATGCAACAAGCTATATTTATAAGATATAAGAGGAAGTTCTCATTACCGGTAGCAGCGGAATTGATCCAGAAATAAGGTGTTAAGAAATATAGATTTATTAAATATAAAATTAAAGGCGTACTTATAGCTAAGGCTAGTATATAAAAGTACTGGTTTTTGCTAACCAACGAAAAAATGCTTTAAGCCCTTTCGCTGCGCCCGAGTATTTCTTATAAAATATAGCTTGGGATCTTGTTTAACCTACCGCAAAACTATTCGCTCTTTATAACTGTGTACACTTTATTAGTATTAGTTGGAAACCTATAGCACCTAATATAATTGAATTACGCTTTGAGAGTTATTTGAGAATGGAGAGCTTTTACAAGATATAAAGGTAAAGGAACCCAATATAGTATAGTCTATGGCTGGGAATTATCACTACGCGAAGGCATGGAGACACGGGGTCATTACTTACAGAAATTAGTATGTCCTACACAACATTACCCATAGCTGAGCATATAAATACATAATTTGTTTCATTTTAGTAGGAAACTATACTTTATATAATTACCCAATAAGAAAGGACAGATAGAAGAGAATGTCTGAACAGGATATCTATGAACAATCTTGTAAATACCCCAAATAAAGAAGCCTATAAGTCTGATTTAAAAAGCATGCATTAAGGAAACACCTCGTACTTTTATGAGGTGAATTACGCTACCTCACAGATAACCCTTGCCATGTATCTTAAGCGCGACTCTATCTTACAAGAGCTGCTATTTTGGCATTATCAAATGAAAAGGGGAGTAACTTAATTTTATAATTTTATTTCATGCGCTTGCCCTCTATGCAAAGGGCTAAATGCTATAGTAAAGGGACTCAGTGTACTGTGTATTTATATAACTAATATATTGGGGACTCCAAGGCTAACTCTTCAAGCTGATTAAAATAGAGCTATTTCTAAAACACGCCCAGGTAAGCGCCCCTTCTTTAGTATTATAAAATAAAGTAGAAGCTTTTTAAGAATATAACCCCAAGTTACTGGCATAGTTATTAGGCATACCCAAGTATTTTAGTTAAGGTAAGAGCTCTTATCCTCTCTTTTCAAGTTATATAAATATATTATTAAGATTAAGCCCTTAACACGTCTTACTTTAAGTACTTATTCCATAGATAAGCTCTGTTAGTGGCCAGGAATAGCTTTATGTCCTTCTCTATAAGTGCAGTTCTTCCTTGCCCTATTATCCCCTAACGCTTTTTTAGTAATTAAGTAGTAATAAGAGATCTATAAATCTTGCTTTGTTTTGTATAGATTCTACCAGGGAAACTATAACTCTTCGCCTTTCAAATACTCCCTAAATTTAGGAAGTCTCCTGGGTATAAGTCATTAGCAGCTAGCCTGAGTTATAAAAAGGAACCCTTAATAAGATTACTTAGCAAAAGCTTTATAGAAAAGAAGCATCTACATAAAAGGTATGCGTCAGCAAGCGACGGGGCGACGCATCTAACTTTCCTTTAATAAACATAGTATAAAGGAGGGCTTCTTTGTAGCTATTACTAATAAATTGTTTTGTACAATAACTTTTAATAGAAAGGAATTGTCTGGGCAAAAACTGCTATTCTAGTAACTAACTCTTAAATATAGGGCACCTTTAATAAGCCCTCAAGGTATAATTATAGCAAAATACCTAGTAGTAAACTATAAGCCTAATGCCTGACAATATTCTAGCATTTAAGTAAAAAGGACAGAACTCTCTAGTTTTAAGTTAACCTCATGCAATATAGACTCCCAGCCTAACATATTAAAGCCCTAGTAAAGGACACTTGCGGAGAGGCCTATATTAGCGGTGTCTATTTATTTGGAGTATTCTACTTAAGTATAACTCTGTATTTTCAAATATAATTTTATAGCTCTGTATAGCGGAGGAGTTTCCCTAAGAGTTTGGCAAATATAAGAACGCATTTAAAATATTCTATGTACTCCTACATCTGTATTATATAATTAAAAATAAAAGAGATTTTAGTTAAGGAAACTTTTACGCTCTCGCTTTGTTGCCCTTTAATTTAGATAATTGCTATACGTTAATTCTGCATGACGGGTTGGAATAAGAAACTAGGTTTTGCTATATAAATAGGCGTACCCCTTTTTTTTAGTATAGATTTCTTGCTCAATTATAAATTATTTTTCCTTCAGATATAATATTTTATTAATGCACGTAAATATCGTAAATATTTGGCAAGTAATTAGAGAAAGTCTTTATAACTTAAAAGAAGGGTGAAAGAATAAATACGCCCTAGAGTAGGTTCATTAAGCAAAGCCCAAGGTACTAGTATTATGTATTATATAGGTATTATATAGGCACACTCCTAGTATTAATTACTATAGGTGACTAACCACAGTAACCTTTATAAGGTCAATAGTAGGGGGTGCGTGCTTTATAGTTTTTAATACAGAGCATTTTGCGCGTAAACATTTTGCAAGGTATTTACAAGAAACAAGCGTACTTCCTTTTCCATCTCTTAGCTTGCGTAATCCTCTGAAGGAAAAATAATTTATAATTACGATATCAAATTAAGGGCATAAGAGGGCAATGGAGTAAGGCATCCTTGTACACCGCCCTATATTCTATAACTCTCTATGACAAGTACAATTATATAACTACTTATTTTCCTCCACATAAAGCAAGAATTTGGGCATATCTAAAAGGACGTTTATTACCTATTTTCTATCTTAGTTATAAGTTATTTATAGGGAATTATCTGTTATACAAAAGCCGCCAATTAGTTAGGAAGGAATGTCTCTACTAACGCAACCTACTGCCTTTTATAGGTACGCTAAAAACAGCGGCTTCCGGTAGTACATGTAAGGAAAAGCAATACTCCCTTCTTTATAATAGAAATTTATAATAGAAACCTCCTTTTCTAGTAATTTTTATAACTAACTATTATAAAGTAAAAAGTCCTCTAATAGGAGTCCTTTAGCTTTAGGGGATAATACATAAATATAGCTTCTATTAAATACCTTAGCTCAAGCCAACAACGCGTAAAAGTATAATTTTATAGCGCCAAGAGTTCAGAGAGAAGCGCCTTTTAACCCATTAGTTAATAAAAAAAGCACTCATAAAGGGAGATCCAGTTATATGCCCCTTGTCCAAGTAATTATATGCTCTATGCTCTTCTATAATTAGCTACTGGGCGCTCTAGTTATCTAGTTATAAAAAAAAGTAATCTGAAAATGTGTCGACTACTTGCCTATATATAAATTAAATATATGAAAGGGTGCTTTCTTTGGTAAACAGCTCTGCAGCTAGTTGCTTTTAATTATGATATATTTGCGCTCTGATAACATCTCATATAATATGGCTCTTATTTGCCCTAATATTCTGATATTAATTACATACATGGCTTGAGATACATGATTAGTACCTGTAAATATAAGGGAAAGGTTATTTATTTCATATGCTATAGCTAGACACCAATATGAGAGAAAGGTAACAGGGTACATATTAAGT
>JAYMST010000092.1:0-12456 GCA_036897805.1 Plantago tenuiflora | reverse complement strand
AACACTTTATAAAATAAGACTTTTGCTCAGTCAGTGGTCTCGACTGACCCCTTTCTAAAATATCAATTTTAGGTATGAACCCGAGCTTTAGAGTGGAGTGTTGCTAGAGCAATGATCATTACCAGAGATGTCTTTATAACTTTCAGTTTCATGTACTTAGAATTTTATATCAAAGCTTTATGATTTAAAGTTCCGCTGCATTATTTTTTAGTTCATGGATTATCTTAAAGAATTTTTCATGCAAGTCTTTTGACCCACAAAGCGTCTAGTAGATTTTATATTTTACAAGTCAAGTTTGTCGAATTTTGAAACTTACGAATTAACACGGGTTGAATTATGTGAATTTTTCATAATTTATATTTTATAAAATCGAGACTATATAAAATCGAGACGCTACAGAAACTAACTAAATGTAGTGGTAATTAGAGGATAAATTATAATATGATCAACTAAGTAAATGATTAACGCGTATTGTTGATAATATTGTTTTATTTTAGCGAGTCTAATTTAGCAGTAGGATTACAACTGTTCATCTATTCGACTATTCCAACTGTTCTGGTCAAATGTCAGATGGGCCAGGCTAACTCGATCGCCATGAATTTTGCACACTTTACTTAAGTTGTCTATATATTGGAGTACTCTATAATGCAACAATTACATGGTCTCAAGATCTCGAGCTTCCAAATTCTAACACTACTTGTCTAAACTCTAGTAGTGTTGGAAACTAAACAAACTCAACACCAAAGCCCTGCAGATTAAATTGTTGCTCCCTTCACCATGTCGATCAAGCCAAGGTGATCCACATTTTCATCTCCTTACGAGCTTTATTATTATACCCCAACTCGCAAATAATTATGAATGCAAAAATTTCATCTCGCTATTTTGAATCATTAGGTTGGAAGGTAAAGTTGCAGTTATCACCGGAGGGACTAGCGGCATTGGCGAGACGACTGTGAGATTATTCATCGAACATGGTGCTTATGTGGTAGTTGCTGATTTACAAGACGAATTAGCCCACAAGCTCATTGAATCCATAAAATCCGACAATATAGCTTATCATCATTGAGACGTGAGGGATGAGAATCAAGTCGCGGACACCATTAGTTACGCCATACAAAAGTATGGAAGTATCGACATAATGTTTAGCAATGCCGGCATCATTGGCCCATTGACCGGCATCTTGGATCTTGATATGGACGGATTCGACAAAGTTTACGCCACTAATGTACGTGGCGTGGCAGCCACAGTAAAGCACGCGGCACGTGCAATGGTGGATAGGAAGATAAAGGGTTCCATCATTTGCACGGCGAGCGTGGCGGCTTGCATTGGTGGAGCGGGCCCTCATGCATACTCGGCTTCTAAACATGCTATATTTGGAATGGTGAAATCTGCATGTGGAGAGCTCGGCAAGTATGGGATTAGAGTCAACGCGGTTTCTCCATTTGGGGTGGCGACACCAGTAACATGCAATGCGTATGGGTTGAAGCCGAATGAGGTGGAGGAGAGCAGTTCCGCCGTAGCTAACTTGAAGGAAGTGGTGTTGACCGGTAAGCATGTTGCAGAGGCAGTTTTGTTCCTAGCTTCCGATGAGTCGGGTTACGTTAGTGGACAAAACTTGGCAGTTGACGGCGGATTTACCGTGGTTAGCCATAGTTACTCTTCTTGTCTTTAAGTCAATGGTATGCATCTTTGTTCTCCCCCTTGTTTGTTATTTTAATCGTACTATGATCCAAATGAACCATCCATAATTCGTCCATCTCTAAATTATGTATTAGGGTTATTAACTTAAATAATCATGTTTACTTGCCCCGTAATACGTGCGGGGATTCATGATCATCTTACAGGATGGATTAATTGACATTGGATAATGTAAGAGCATTAATGAACATGTCTAAAGTGGAGTTTCATTATTCCCCAAAAAAAAAAAAAGAAAGTGGAGTTTCATTTACTTAAACTACATGATGTATGGGATGACTTGTAACTCTAGTATATGATAGAGGCACCATTTTGTCAACTGTCAACTTGTGCATATTTAAATATGCGCTCCATAGTTTGAGTTATTGAGTTAGAAGAATAAAGTAGGACGCATCATATCTAATAAGTTATACCCCCTAAATGAGCAAGTCAAATACCATACCATCACTTATCTCTAGATATTAAACAAACCCCATGTTAAGAGGCCTCTCTCATAGCCAGAGGGGATGTATCACCATCTTGAGGGCTTTGGGGACACTTTGAAGAGATCATTCATAAACGTCAAAAACCTATATTGGGAAATCTACTTGAGGAGAGCTTCTCGTCGAGGAGACTAATCTCTTAAGTTAGACTATTATGGTGACATGATATGTAGAAGAAATTTGACCTCATCACTTTAAATCATTTGTAGTTCCAACTTAATATGAGTTGAACTCTTGTCAATTACGAAAAAGCAGTGAACTATCAAATCTAACGAATGACACTTTCATGTATGTGAAATTAGAAAATCCAATTAAACACATGCTTATAAGCACACATATATCATTGTATACACTCGTAAACTCAAAGTTAAATAACTCTAATATTAGTTCCTCCATGTTAATCTTCGACAATACAAACTTAAGCAATTCAACTGGCCAACTCAATCCAATTTAATTACTTGTTTTCGATGAATGGTCGTTTATCATCATGTTCCGATAATTCTATATTATATATCTTGTAAACCATATACATTGACTTCTATCCTTCAAACTAATTACTCTAAAATCACACGTCAATACAATTTATTAAAAGAGAAATACCAATTTAATGTTGTCATTAATTAATGATTATAAGTATTACTATGTTGAACTCAGTTTAACATCATTCATACATCATTCAACTCATTTTTAATCTAGTTGGTCTGAGACTCTACCCAAATATGTACCCCTCCTCCACCAAGAAGAACATCTAATGAGGAAAGACCACATTGAATTGGGACCGAACTTCTATTGTTCTATTCTTTGGTTGATCTAAACACGCCACCTTACTACGTCAACACGCGTTAAGTGCCAATAGACTGATCAGAGATTGTCTCTCAGAGCATTTTCTATATATGTATGACATATTTAACCCTCACTAAGTAAGTCATCTATATGTAATATTCTACTCTTTAGTCTACTCAGATTTTTAAAGACCGACAAGATAAGTTTAAAGGAACCAAACATAAAAACATTCACTTGATTTTACGTGACGTAGTTAAAGTGGCACGCGGAACATTTGACTTTTTGACTAATGTTCGACCCGTGAGGTGAGATTGAGAATTGAGGAAATATGCAAGGATCTTTACGTGATGTAGATTTTTTCCCGTCTCGAACGGAGCCCATCTTCTTCACCAACCTGCTCATGACTTGAAATCAATCAATCAATCAATTCAGTTTACTTCACGCTAATTCGCAACAGTACTAGTAATGGCATAAGTCATAAAAATTGACGCCGAATCGAAAAAAGAAAGTGAGAAATTGAGAGGACAATAATGAAAGAGAGTAGCAGTGGAGGATTGGAGTACTGGATGCAATGGCAAGTACTTGTTTCTGCCATCATTTTCATCCTCCCAACCACCACTGCCTTCCTCCTCCTCCGCCGTCGCCGTCGCAATAACGTACTGGTACTCAATTCTGCCGCCGATCTGTGGCTCCCTTGCTGGAGGAACCTCCATCCGCGATGGCTGCTCTTCTACCGAGCTTTCGCCTTTGCTGCTATGGCCTTCTTCCTTTACCAAACTGTTGCTGCTTTTGGATTCTTCGTCTTCTTCTTCTACACTCAGTACGCGCCTCTTCTATTCTTATTTTCTACACTATTGCTAATTTGTTGTTGTACTATTATCATTTCCTCTCGGTTTGGCTCTTCAACTTTGTTTACTTCGCTCGATTCAATTGTTTAATTGCTATGGAATTGACAAATTGTTGTGTGATCATCAGCTTTCCAGTGTTGACTTTTTGATTTTTGGTGGTGTGTGCGCTTAATTTTTTATTCATGTGTGATTATAAAACAACAGGTAGTGAATAGCGATAAGAGTGTAAGTTGCTGACTTGCATTCACTGGATGTGTGGATAATATAGATTGTTTTCATTCAACACATTACCTAGTGTTGTGGATTGTGGAGTACATAATCGTACGTATAGAGATTATAATGATCCAGTTGAAAGGCATGCATTCGTTCTAAACAGAAGACGTAACAAAATCACAGTGTTTATCCTTTGATGATTAGTGCAAGCTACAATTTCCGTCATCTTTTAAAATCATAGCTGGAACGTGGGCTCCTTTTCTTTAAGTTTCTCCTGGCAGGGACATTCATTGGTTACAACTTCTAGTAATTAGAAAGAAACTTGCAAATATGTAATGCATACAATTTCTGAGGGTGTAAACCATTTATAGACATCCCTCCATTCAGTTGCACGGTATAAAATGCCAGTTGAAGTCAGCAGCATGATCATATAATCTGAATCTGAAATGATGCATCCTGTTCGGTTACGCTCTAGCTTGCTGCTTCTCCTTCTTGCTTATCAAGTTGCTGCAAATGATTAGTTAGTGTGTGCTTAGGTAGAACTATGATCACAGTTGAAGTAATGGCATTTTTGAGGATGTCTTCTAATCGTCCCATTTATGTATTCACCAATTAAGTAACTTCTAAGTTCTACCAGTGTTAACGAAGTGATCATCTTATTTGATTCTGTACATACTTGCTTTCCAGGTGGACATTTGCACTGGTTATGGTGTACTTCGCGGTATGTTCATCTTCAGTTGGCTGGTTCTGCTTAGGATCAATGAAACTTGTGCAGAGTATAAGACTTTATTAAAACTTCCCGTTCCTGTGATATTTAATTCCAGGTTGCCACAATTGTATCCATCAAAGGATGTAGGATCCAATCCAGTGAATCCCTTGCTCATGATCGGGAGAGAGAGAAAATTCTCAAAAAGGACACCTCAGATATTAACCATGAAATAACTACTACCTTTGAGCAGCAACTTGGATTCCTTGGAAATATTTCCCAAATTATATATCTGGTTAGTGTATTCACCTTCTTTTTTGTTCTTTTTACCTCGTATTTGAGCCACCTGCTCCATCACTTTGGTAACATCATGTTAATCATTGTTCTTTTGATGAACCTAACTTGATAAATAGAAATTTCAGAACTCTTCATAAAATAAGACTTGTCTATGGACTATGAAAAAAAGATAGAAACCTAATATTGGAACTTTATTAATAGTGCTGGTCTAGTGGTCTGGTGATATATTATTTTTCTTTGAGTCATATGCTTTAGAATAGGTCAATAGGCAGGGTAGGTTCAACAATTGAAACTAAAACTACATGATGCAGCAAAGAGATCTCAGATTTGAATGATTAATCTATCTTTGCGATGTCCGTCAAGGGGCTCTGCCACCTGTCTGCTTAACCAATTTCGTGGTGGCTTAATGGAATCACCAATATGTCTCCATACATGATCTTTAGTCTGATTTTAACAATGAGCCTGCTAGTTTCCTCACTTGTAATGTTACTCGAATATAGTGCAACTACACTGCTGTAGTCTTGAATCTGATGTTCAGCTTTCTTCATAATCCACGAGGCATAGCCCACAATATTAATACTTTCTCTGGTATTTGCTGTCACACAGACCTGTGCAGGTGCTGTTTTGCTTACGGATATTGTCTTTTGGTGTCTTCTACTCCCATTTATGACAGGGGAAAATTTTAAGCTCACCCTGGTGAGATGATATGTTATTTGCTTCCCTTCACTTGCATCTCTTCATTTCCAATCTTGACAAACTTTCTTCATTTACTGGTCTAATCTAAGATTCCTACATTTCACATCTTAATATATGCAGTTGATTGGAATAATGCACTCTGTGAATGCAGTATTTCTACTGATTGAGTCTCTTCTTAATCGTATGGTAAGGTTCTTCTCTGCAATCTTCTCGAGTCTTGATGGTCTTTCTGACAATTCTTATTCTTTTGAGCTTATGAAATTTGTCCCTCGTGTTGCAGCCGTTTCCTTGGTTCGGAATTGTCTATTTTATTTTCTGGAGTGCTGCTTACGTTGTCTTCCAATGGACTCTCCATGCGTGTTGCTATAATTGGTAATTCTATCACCAAAATTGCATTCCTTTGATATCCACCAAGAGAGTCTTATTAACTTGTGATTAATATACTCTTGAAGATAAATTCACCAAAACATATTTTTCTGCAGGTGGCCATACCCGTTTCTTGATCTTTCAACTCCTTGGGCACCTTTATGGTAAGACAATTTTTACTCCTATATTTGCCACACATGGAACTTGATATATCATATAATGGATTTCAATAACTTTCAGGTATTTGGCGTTGGCATTAGTTCATATTCCGTGCTATGGATTGTACGTATTGCTTATGAAGGGAAAGGATGCAACTCTCTCAAGAATGTTTCCCCACACATACATAAGGTCAAATTAGAGGGACTTGTTTCTTACAGATGTAATACTAATATACAACTGCAATGGAAAAAGCAAGTTCACCGTAGATAGAGAGAAGCAAATATTGAAACATCTGACGCCCTATTCTCACATGGCAGGGTTTCAGATGAGAAGAAGCATGATTAAAGGATCATCTACTTTCTGATGGTAGAAAACCTCGAAAGGGGAGTTCCTATTCGATGAATCATGCTAATAAATTAGATCACAATATGTAGTACATAATACATACAGCTCCATTAATTTGTATCTCTAGCTGAGACCATTTCAATACAGTAAACATGAATAATTCAAGGCATCCTTGTATATATTGTCTAATAATGCTAGTTTTTAGAGCTCTAGTTGGTGTACTATATGCTTGATTAAAGATGTGAGTATTATTAATAAAAGATGGAAATAAGCAACTACAGCCCTCTTATGACAGCTTTGATTTGGAGCTAGGCTAGCTACTTCAAACATATTTGCCCAGTAGGAATATGGCTCAGCACTTACCAGCCACGCGCAATTAACTTGGTCAATTGCCGGCACATTGAGGTTATTATTCCTTCGATTAGATTGATTCTCTTGATCCTGAGTGTGTGGTGATAATTATCTCCCAGTAATCTCATTACCATTATTAATTAACCGCCTGCCGGGTAAGCTCTTGAGTATTAACAATCATTGATAGTTGACATTATCCAATAGTGTTTCAGCTTGTCTTGCTCTAGAACAATGAATATGTTTGTGCAAGTGACAAAACTTCATGTAGTTAATTTGTTCTTTCTATTCGTACCAGTTATGACTCAGTCCGTTTTGTCTGTGCTTGTTTGGTTCCTGCATGCAGACTTCATGGTGTATATATATGTGTGTGTGGCATAGTTCCATTACAGAGACGAATTCAGCAGTTTTTTCAATGATGAAATTCCTTAATGTTCTTATGATCTTGGCTTCCCTCTTGCTATTTCCCCACTCATCGACTGCAGCTTTGAAGCTTGGGTTCTATAAGAAATCTTGTCCAAAAGCAGAGCTTATAGTGAAACAATCTGTAACGAAATATGTGGCCAACAATCCAGGGATGGCAGCAGGTCTCATTCGACTGCATTTCCATGACTGCTTCGTTAGAGTAAGTCGCTGTAATCCAATGTGCAATTAAACACATAATCCTCTGCATTCTGAAGTTGCCTCTTCCACTATGCATGTGTCTAATGTACTGGTGCATATCCTTTTCATTAATATGTGCATACATTTCATATGCAGGGTTGTGATTCTTCATTGCTACTGGAATCCACGTCAAACATCCGTTCTGAACGAGATCATGTAGCAAATGGTGAATCCCTGAGAGGATTTGAAGTGATAAAGGATGCCAAGACCAAACTCGAAACTGCATGTCCCAACACCGTGTCCTGTGCAGATATACTTGCTTTCGCAGCTCGTGACAGCTCAAACTTGGTGGGTGGGATATCTTATAAAGTACCTGGCGGGCGAAGGGATGGAAGAGTATCATTAGAATCAGATGTTGGAGGCAATCTTCCACCCCCAGTTACCAACGTAAGTTTCATTGCAGGATTTTTCACCCAAAAAGGGATGTCAATTACTCAAATGGTGGCACTTTCGGGGGCACATTCCATTGGAGTTTCTCAGTGTGCAGCTTTCTCAAGCCGTCTCTATTCATTCAATGGCAAACAGGAACAAGATCCATCTCTGGACCCAAAGTTTGCTTCATTCTTGAGGAAAAGATGTCCCAGATCAGGAAATGGGACTGCAACTGTGAAACTTGATGTTGTAACACCCAACAAGCTAGATGGTCAGTATTTCAAGAACCTCAAAAGCAAAAAGGGACTATTGTCGTCGGACCAGGCATTGGCGAGCAGTCGATTAACTGCTGGAATAGTGAAAAAATATGTTAAAAATCCAACTTCCTGGGCAGCAGATTATGCCGTTGCCATGGTACAAATGGGGTCGATTGATGTGCTCACTGGGAAAAAGGGCGAGATTCGAAAGATTTGTACCGTTGTTAATTAGTTTGTTGCAGAATTGCATGTATGCTGGTAGTTTATGTCACTGTGTTCATTATTCTCTTCTTAACAAGTAAAGTTGCTTCTATCGAACTGCCATATTAGACGGTGGACAAGTAACTTTTTTTATTTATTTAAATAAGGACTAGAACTATACATAAATAAGTACAATTAGAACTTAAAGAAAGATCACGTTAGTTTATAAAAGATTATTCAAACATCATCAATTGGTAGGTCTCTATTTTTTTTAAGCCTAATTGGTAGGTCCTAATGCGTATCTATTTCCATACTTTATGGAAATAAATAAATAAAAATAAATTTTATTATAACGTCCCATCTCTTTATGGATCGAGATCGTAAGCCGATCCACTGTCACTGTTAATTTATACTGCTCTTTCAGGTGATATGATGACTTCACTATATCGTGCAGTTTGTCCTCACTCATAATACACTATATATGAGTGCATTCTCATTCTGTCTATCCTTTTAAATCTTAAAAAATTTAGATGTTTTGAACTAACCGATCAACAAAATCGATAAATAAAACCACATGTCCGGTCGCGCCCAAAACCGATTTATCCTGGTCTAATCGGAATTAGGAGGTTTTAGGATAATCTGGCGAATAGAGTACATACTGCTCTTAAAAATTGAACTGAAAAATCACAGGTAGGTGTAAGACCTAAAATTGATGGCGACAGAGAGCTGCAAGTTTTGGCTCCCGAGGAAGAAGAGGTGTTGTGCAAACATTCGGCTCGGCGATTCCATGTATGTAATCTATCTCATCACTCTCACTTTTCCATTTCCAATTCCTTTGAATGAACGAGAGCAAATAGAGTATTGAATGATTTTGATCTCACTAGATATTGCGGGAACCACACCCAAAGGTCTGATGCTCAGTGGATTCCTTGCCCAATCGACTCTTCTCAGTTCAGTAATCATCTTCCCTCTTTATCTGAATTCCATCTCATCTACCAGCTCGAGTTGTCGTGAATTTATTTATATTAATACTCTAATACACTCTCATTCGTCTTCTTATATGCAATTACTTATTCTTCCTCACTGCTAGCTCAGCTCCGTGCTTGAGGAGAACCTTGAAAGTCACCTCAAGAGATGCCCTTTTCTCAAACAAGCACAGTCGCTTTCCAGTCAGCCTTTCTATCAGCAAGGCATCAATGCCGGCAATGAAAATGATGATGATGTTGATAATGGTAGTCAAGTAGTAGAACATGAGCAAACTGCTAACAAAGATGTTGTAGTTACTTCAGAGATGAAAAGGAATGCGGTTCACGCGATGTCGGTTCCTAAGTTTCTTGACTTGATTGCTAAAATCAAGTCGGTTCATGCATCTATTCGTAACTGCATTGTTGATTCTCATAAGGATCCTGAAGCTTGTAGCATTTGGACTAGTGGTGAAGTGGATAGGTTTGTTTGTCAGATTGTTTGTCCTTGTATGTTTCTGATTATGCTTGGTTTCAGTGTTGATTGAGCATGTGTGTGTTGATTTCAGGAAATTACCTTATCAGGAGAAGCATGTTTTGCAACAGGCTTCTATTCTTGGGAACTTGGAAGAGTTTGGGGTAATAAAAAGATCTTGGTCGGATAGTCGATCAAGCAATGGGCAGTGTGGATCAAATGGAGGATCTGAGACCTGTAGTGATGTTCCTGCAGTGGTTGAGTTTGGAGCTGGAAGGGGTTACTTGACTCAGATGCTTGTGGATTGTTATGGGATTAAGAAGGTCATTTTGGTGGAACGCAAAGCATATAAGTTGAAGGTCGGTTCTGTCTTCTATTTTTTTCTATATAGAAATTCTTCATATTATTGTTGATCTCATGCATTAGTCAGTAATTTGATGCGATAATATGTTTGAGCTTGGTAACTAGTAGTTTCCTGATTTACCATTCATGCTAACTTTCACTCTTAGGCTGATCGGAGTTTGCGACAGAAAGAGAGTTTAGTGTTAGAGCGGTTGAGAATCGACAGTAAGATTTTAAAATCTTGTTTTTGTTTTCTTTTCTTGCAAACTTGTGAATTGTTTAATTTATTTTTTCTCCTTTTAATCTCTGGCTTCTGATAATTCCATGAAAGTAGGATGTGCAATAAGATTTCTGATATATACCTCACCACAGAGAGTTTCTTCCTCCTGGAAGCTAACACAGCAATACAGGATCATAGTAGCTCCAAAACAATTTCCTTGAAAGTTGATGTTTATCTGGTGTGCAAGTTATGGTGCCTGATTGAACTAATTAGTCTTTTCATCAATCTGGATTCTGGGTAGACGAAAGGAAGTTCAGATTCTAGAGGCTTTTTATTCCCGTCCATTTGTGCATCTTTTTTTATTGGCAAAGGTGCCACATTAATTTAAAAATGCAGTGTGCTTCTACCTTAGGTCCAAGTGGTCAATAAAAGAGCCTGGCATGTATCTTTCTGAAGCAAGAGCTTGGCAGGGATAATCTTCAATTATGACTATTTTTGGATATTGCAGTTTTCTCCTTAGTGTTTTATACTTTTATTATTGCCCTTTTTGGCCATAACATTAGAGATTCAATCTTCAAAATTGCATGGTCTGCATAATCTGGCACAACATGTGGGTGATATATTTGCTAGTATGAAAATTTCTATATGCTCTGTCATAATTCTGAGCCCTTGTCTTCAATATATACCTTGTATCCACGGGCAACCTGCCAAGGTTTTTTTCCGCTATTGCAGTTGAGGATCTGAACCTGAATGCTGTTGGATCATTACAAGGAGGTGCTTATGTGGCAATCGGCAAGCATCTCTGTGGACCTGCAACAGGTAATGGAAGTTCCACCAACTGAGCTTCTATACAAAATGTTATATGGATACATGATGCAAATTTGATGCAGATATGACCTTAAGATGCTGCTTACAGCGACAGTCTGATAAAAATTCTGCTGCTCAGATCCCAGCCAGCTGTCACCTAAGAGGATTAGCGATAGCTACGTGTTGTCATCATCTCTGCCAGTGGAGAACCTATATAAGTGATAAATCAAACTTTTGTTCTGTTTTACTGGTGAAATGGTCATTACAGTTTCTTTTGCAATGTCAACTCCACAATTAATTAAACTGTGGCATGCACAACTTTTTTCACTATGCAGATAAGAGATACATGTCTGATTTGGGCTTCAGCAAGGAAGACTTCCACAAGATTTCATGGTTTACCAGCTGGGCAGTTGATGCAGATCATTGTTCAGATTTTCCTGCTCCAGATACATCTGCCCAACTTGAACTAATGTTGTCCATTACCTTAAAAAATGCTGTGCATATATTTTATCTTATGTTTGCAATATTGATTCCCCTTACTCTGGCTTTCCGTCTTGTTCTGCTGCAGGACTGAGAGTAAAGAACTGTGCTTGGACACAGATACACGTGGAGTTGAAGAAATAGTGAGGAATATGCAACCTATTGATCGTGCTGTAATAGGTTTCATGTGCAAGGATATCATAGATGCTGGGAGGTTAATGTGGATGAAGTCACAAGGTCTAAGATCGGACCTGGTGAAGTACGTTCCTGCTGCCATTTCTCCCGAAAACCACCTCTTGATTGCCAGCAGGCCCGGTTTTGTACTGTAACATTTTCAACTCCACAGATGTTTAAAGCATTGCTTGCACAAGTTGTAACAGGGCTTTCCAACAGTTTGCCGATGTCTGTCGCACACAGTATAACTTACAAAAGTTAACTTATATGAAGTTATGTATCTAGCACACCAGAATAGACAGCAAATCTTCCATTTATCCAGACTTGTCTTTCTTAGAAGGCAAGTCTTCCATTTGGTCATGGAAGGCTTTCTTTCCGTGTACACAAAGTACTACTGGAATGACATTTTGATCATCCAACATGAATATTATTATTTTCGTAAGTATGCACATTAAGGCTGACCAAGATAGCAAATTCCAAATACTTCTGTATAACTTGTAAAAAGGATCCTAAATTTGACTTGACTCGAGATTAGTAAAGCTCACAACAGTAAACTTGATACATC
>JAYMST010000091.1:0-12479 GCA_036897805.1 Plantago tenuiflora | reverse complement strand
CATTAAGCCTATGAAATATACATTGCGCAAATGCATGCCCGAAAATGCCGCTGTTTACTAAAGAATAAATTCCCATATTATGGCGGTGCTTTAAAAATTTTGATCTTTCTAGTTTTGTATCTAAGAGTTCTTAATAATTAAACTGAAAGCCCTTGATTAAGAGAAGTAAGTATACATTAACAAAGAGCGCGTCTAGAGGATTGAGTATTAAATCTTTTATTTTACACCCGCATCTCCCTTATCTTTTAGTATTGGGCCTTATAAGAGCTTCCTACACTTAATTAATTATCGCCGTCTTTCTTATACGTTGCGTAGGGGCATAACTTATTTATAAAAAAGGCGCTAAACGTGCGCTACCAAACCTAAAAGATATTTTCTTTTGTAGGTCCCTAAGCTTGTGTTTTGTATTAATAAATATAGCCTCTCCGCCCTCTTTTTACTGCAGTATCCTTGTTAAATATAATTAAATAATATAATAGTATGATTTCTCCCCTTTATTTAAGCTTTATTATCTTATAGTTATCTAGTAGCACTGCTCTTTTATATAGCACAAGGTGCCTTTAAATATTTAAAGGCAGATGGTTGCAGGTTCTTTAAACAAGCCCCTTTGTATTAATAGAGTAAGGGAACAAGCTAGGAGTTTAGCGCGAGGGTATTTTCTATAAAAATTGTTAGCCTGGCACCTTGCGCATAATACAGTACTCTGATATAAAAGCTCTTGTAGGTGAAATATTAATAGGTTTTTAGCACCTGCACTTTAAGAATTCTTTAATGGAGGAATGTAATAGGAGAAATTTCTTGCCTTCTTTAGCTTAGAAGAAGAAAATTACAGCCTACACACGAAAGGAGAGAACAGCACTAAATGCTCCTCTTAAGTATCGTACCTCACTAGAGGAGGACTTATATTCTAGAACATACCCTTAAAACTATTTTAATGATACTATTATTATATTATAGCAAGAAGGGTACGTCTTTGTATTTACAGAACAGTTATGCTTCTTATTTTATAAAGGGACATAATATGGAAGGCCCAAAGTATTTGTATAGAAGAAATTGGACGCGCGCACATAAATTAAAGTAGTTAGAGGAGCACAAAGGGCGTTTGGTAGAATACCACACACAGAAGCATACCCGCAAGAAAATAGATTACTTTATTTTATAAAGACAGTACTATAAGGGATAGTTTAACTTAATTATTAAACTAACGTAGTATTAAGCTATATCATGCATTCTCGCCATTACACAGAGCAATAAGATCTTATACTAGAGTACTAGAGGGAGTTATAAACCCTCGTATTTGTGTGACGGGCCATTATATCCTTTTTAAACTTTAGGTTTGCCCTAGAAAATATTAGTAGTAGGGGTAATTATTAGGTGTAAGATAAGGATAGGTATTAAGATAAGGAGGCCACTACTTAGCAAGTTTACTTTATCCCTTAGTAATTCCAGAAGGTAATATAGGTTCTATTAATAACGACGCCTTTATAGAGTTAAGTATAAACATAGGTATTAACGAGTATCACTAAGAGAGTTGCAAGTCACATTTATATTATATTTATATATAGTATATAGTCCAAATCTATTAAATACGTACTCTAAGCTTTCCTTAAAGATTGGGCTTATTCCTTTATCTCTTTATCTGTAGTAATTAGAATTTGGCGCTCTAATTAGAGGAGATAAAGCGTGCTCTATAGTATTTGCATGTATTCTCCGCAGGACCCGCCACACAAAAGAACTGGGCGTAATAATTAAGTACTTATTTAAGTAAGTTTAAGTAAATCACCTATTTTAACTTTCAGCTTTAAGGCATAGTTTGCATTATTTCACATTAACATACTATACTTGCCCAACTCTAGAAGAAGCGCACACTTATGATATGATAATATATATAGATAGGGCTAATAGATGCATTATGTCTAAGAAGTGACCTCACAGTATAATAATATTATAGTATAAGTAGCAGGGGCATGCAGGGCACTTAGTTATAATAAAGATAAAGCAAGAGATTAGAGCTTACCCAGTTAAGAACCATGGATTAGGGACCTTTAGCTTAGTAGCGCATTATTTGAATTACCTTGGCCAAGAGAGATTGCTATGTTTCTACTCCCCCCAATTACAGGTAGTATTGAACTATTTTATTTGTAAAGGCCTTTACAAAAGCACTGCATATTAAGCTTAAGCTATTACTGAGCTAAGGGCCGGCTAATACTTCCTATAAAGAGGGCTTAGATCACTCGGAGCGGAGAGACTGGACCTGTCAATTCTTGGTTATAGACTATCAGAGTATAATATAAATATGCAAACTAATTCCTTGTGTAGTTAAGAGCCTGCCTCTTGGTTAGGGGTATACATTATAAATAGTAAATTACTTCTTATAAAAGGAGTTCCCTGGCTGTGCACAGAGATACATAAAAGAAGATTGCCGCGACTGTATTTATTTCGGGTAAGAGCGGAGCTTTTGCTTAGTAATGTACCACACCTATCCATGTAATTGGGTAGTAACAGCACTAAGTTTATATAGCTAAAATATACGTTATATGATCTAAATGCACCCACCCAATATTTCCAAAGATATCTTTAAAGCATCATTCTCTATAAGCTCGGTACTCTTGCACCTTTAAATTAAAGAAAGCTTTGCGCGACGGGAAAAGAATAGTATGACTCTAACTAGCAAAGCACTAAATACAAGCTGCTATGACAAGTCTTCTAAGAGATAAGCGAAAAAGGAATCCTGTCCCAGCCAAGCCCGTGCAATAAAGTCGGTATTGCCGAAAGCGCACCTATGTTATTATAATATTATAGAAAATACGGGGTATAGGGGCCCTAAGAAAGCTGTACTGATCTCTAACCTAGCCCATGAAAGCTGTGAGGGATAAAGTTAAGGTACCCACCAATAGCTTTTCATAAAGAGTAGAAAGGGCGCAACCCTATTTTCTGGAGCAACTAGGCATTTACCTTGAAGTGTAACAAAGGATTTTATTATTTCTCTTTTGTGGGGTCTTGCTGATATAGCGACTTGCCAAATTAATTATAGGATCTAATTTATATAATTAAAGGCCCCTTTATATATCTTCAAGATATTTTATGTACTCGTTTAAGTATATGCTTTTTAAAAATCCATTCCCCAGCACCACTTTTACTAGGTAATAATATTGCTAGTAGGGTTATTCTAATTTATAGACACTACCTTAACCTTATTATATATAACTTTCTTATAAATAGTAAAGTAAAAAGTAAAGGGCAAGGGAGCTAGTATATTAAGTAATAATTAAGAGGCACCACTAGCTACTCAATAGGGCAAAAGGATTATTATAGCACCTCATTAATAAGATATTTATTTGAGACGTAACATGAGATGCCAATTTCTATAGTGCAAGCTGATGTAAGAAGACTTGACTAAAGTGTGCGGAGATATATTTTCCGCAAAGCAAGTCATAAAGCATTGGCTAAAGAGGATAAAGAGTAATAACTGCGCGCACTTATAAACAGGCCTTGTTATGGGGAGAAATAACTCTATATAACTAGCAACATTCACATCAGCCGGAGCATTTACATTTTATAAATTTTTATTTAGCAATATAGCATACCCAGTTTCATTTTATATATATTTACAAATTTACAAAAAGGACATTCTCCATAGCAGTGGGGCTTATATACAAGGTTTAATTTCTTAAAAATAAGAGGGGCATAAAGATATATGTATAGTTCAGAAAGGAGCCAGTGCATAAGGGCAGTCTTAGCAGGCCTTTATTATATTATTAAATAAGATTATACATTACAGATAAGAGAGCTGAGGTAGGGTATACATAGGCGTCAACCACCCCTTATGGCTATTTGAGGGCGAAGAGAAAATACGCTATTTTATTTAAACACAAATAGTGCCCAATAATTTTCTAACCTGCCCCACCAATAAAGAATAAAGGTATGCAAAAGAGATAAATTTGAATAAAGAATTAAAAAGAACTTCTTATTTGATTGAGTCCCTTAATATTTAATAAGTAACTAGGAATTAAGAATATTATATAAAACTACAAGTATTCACAAAACATATCTAGTATTACCTCACACTATAATAAGTCTAGCATAATATTGCTTATTTATTAAGTGATATACATTAACCGGGTAAACTCCATTGTAAATATAGCGCGTAGGTATTTCGCTGTAGTTACTGTGCGAAGTTAGTAGGCAAAATTTTATTTTAAATGATAGGTAGATTTCAACGAGCAGCGCGACCAATAGTAAAGAGAGCGAGCTTGTATAATGTATAAGTTCTTAAGGGACATATGTTAGAGCTCAACGCACACTATACACTATAGGAAGGTGCTAGGCTAGCCCTCAACTTAGAAGATACAATAGCAATTGCACATGGTCAGTCTTGGTAAATGCTTTAACTTGAGGGACAGTCTTAAGAAGACTATAGATGCTAATTCATTAAAGGAAGCTTTAAGGGGAGCACTAAGGCACAACCGTTTAATTAAGAAAGAAGTAGGGTAAAAAAAGCCCAGATAAGATATATATTTAAGCCTCTATATAAGACTTCTAGTATAGATATTAAAGCTAAGTCGCCGCTAGAGCTAGAAGCCTAATTATTTTTTTAGATAGTTTGTTACTACACAAGCAGTGGGTTAAATATAAATACCCTATCAGTAACTATAAATGCGCCGTTGCTTTATTTAATCGCAAGGCTCTAGCAAAGCGTTATCAAGGGAAGGCGGCTTACTAAATTAATGTATTTATCATAAAGGCAGCCTAAGAATGCCCTTTCTTAACACCTAAGGCTAAGGGGCTGACTCTATATCTATAAGGGGTGTTATATAAATAAGTGGCGCATACTGATTAGCTTAGAAAAATCCTTTCTCTTATGTATCCGGGGAGCGCCTAGCATTGAGATCTATTCACTACAGAACCCTGTGCAAACTGGCAGCTATAATGAAAGATAGAGCTTGAGGTTGTAGTTAAGAACTAATCTATGCCATCTAATATTTGTATTTACCTAACGACTAAAGTAATTCTAGTACCCAAAACATCCTTGAAGTGAAGGTACTGAGTAATCTTATTTAGCCTTAATGATTGTACTAGACTTTGTAAATTATATACTAGAAAATTTTTCTTTCACAATAGACAAGGCTTGGCCATTGTACTATACTATATATAGGAAGGTCACTTACTATGGAGAGGGGTACTTTGCTGTTAATGCGCAAGCTGTAGATCAATACTCTTATAATTATGCCTTTGTTTTTATTTTAAACTACCTCGCTGCGGTGACATTTCTATCAAGTAACTCCCGGGGCTCTTTAAATTAAGTTATCCTCTCCACGATTTGCTGGACACCCATGCGTATATGCAAAATTTTATTAATAAATCAGTCCTTTACCCCTAAGTAGGTATATAAAATTAATAGAATAAATAAAAAATTTAGAAATACATAACTAGATATAATAGAAAGGACAGGATCTTTGTTAATGTCGCCTTTAGTAGTGACTAGTAGCGCGTATCTATATAGTTAAGAGAGTTTTAGCTTTGCTCATAGATGATATAGAACAAGTCTAACAATGAAGAGCCCTTTTAATACTGCGTAGCCTTCGCCTTTATCTCAGCCCTTTTCATCAAGTAAATAATATAGAGTTTATTTAGGTATTCGTCGCTACTTTCGAATTATCTAGCACTAAAAAGTTTAGTTATGTCACCTGAGACCTCAACCATAACATAAATTATGTAATTATAGCCCTTAGGCCAAAGCATTCTAAGTATAGAAGGAACAATCAGAGATTACGCATTCATTAAGCAAGAACTTATGCCTTAAGGGGCCAGTGTAGAGGAATAGCTCTTTAAAGTATAAGCAGGTACACGCTCTAGTACGACTTGAGCATTAATCTCTATTATTTATTATATTAGGACTATAATTATAACTATAAATTCACTGCAACCTCGCACCATTTAGAAATATGAAATAAAAGCTTTTCGAAAAAGTACACTTTATCTTTAAGGTGTGCATCTATAAGAGAGTAGTGTATTTTTAAGAGTGAGCATGACCCTTTGTTAGTGCGTATTTTTTGAAGAACCTTAGTAAGTAGGTATTACCTCATCATCTCCTAGAGATATAGCTATAAGCCAACCCGCGTTATCTTAGTATAATCTTAGAATAGTAGCAGGTAACCTTTTCTTTAGTGCCAGCAGATACCAGATCTTAGGGTTTATATAGTTATATAGGAAATAATCTATTACACGTGTATGTAAAGGGATTTCTTAATAGACTTGTATACTATATAGCGAGGGCCTTCTTAGTCCAACGCTCTAGCTGCGCTCTTTAAGTTATGAGTAATATAAGCCTTAATATCCTGTTATAAAGTAGAGGTTTGAAATACTTTAATTGCATTCTTCTTGATTAACTATTTACATTTTATAATTTTAAGTGCCCCTATGCATCAAATTAATTGGGTGCATTTAAAAGCCTAAAACATGCCTTTTAAAGTACACTTGCTACATCTACTACTTCTGATTAATATTTTTTTTTGGGGGGGGGACGAACTTGTCAGCTAGGGGTTTAGTGCACAATTATTAGTATTACTTGGTTTAGCATTATCAGGTACGCGCTACAATTATTTAATAACTTATGAGAATTCAAAGAAAGCTTTAAACTACCTATTCTCTTGCGGGGCTTTTATATTGGATTGTTTCCGTGGGCAGATACTTTGAATTATATAAGTGGAGCAAGTAGTCAAGTACAATAACTTAGTCTAGTATCATAAGCCCTTAGCCTTTCTATTTTAGTCTTAGATAACTATAAGTATACCCTCCCTAGTACATGAGGAGGGCAGTAATGTAGGTACTGTATCGAGTGCCAAGCATTATTCCTATTACATTCCTATCACACATTTCTTAATAAGCAGTGCACAGGGAGCTGCTATAATAACGCATTAAATCTAAGTAAGCCACGGCACAAGAACTATTAAAAGTATAATTACTCAAGTGTAAGGGGCTAAACTGCCTATATAGAAGAGCCATTACTTTGCACGGGACGGCTCACTTATTTTAGGTCATTAATAAAGTATAGTTCTTAAAGAGCGGGGGCCTATATTCCAATATTTCTTTAGTAAAACTTTGCTTTTATAGCTAGTCATGTAAATTCCCCCTGTCTTATATATTTAAAAGCATTCTTCCTTTAACAAATACATGTTTAACTAGGCTCTTATGTATGGGTCTTTGGTAAATTCTAAAAAAAAGAAGAGGGGCTAGTTCTTATAAATGCAATATATGTACAATCCCTAAAGGGCATTTAATTCATAGTGACTAGATAAAGTAAGCTTATAACCTAAAGACTTCAATTACTAAAACACCAAAAGCGCAGTATTCCTATATAAGAATAAGAGTTCTATCAGCAAATTACGTGCCTAAAAGTACTTTCTCACCCAAGTTATGCTAGAACTCCTTAAGTAGCTAGTTGCACTTTATAGGAGTACGTACAACTATAAGTGGGTACCTTACCTTGACCAAGCCTCTGCATGATGTAATCCTAGGCGCCCTATGTGACAGGTGTTTTTCTTTATAAATATAAAATGCTCGCTTAGCCACACTATATAGAATAGTTGTTTACTATTAAGAGTTTTTCCTGGAGCACTAGAAATATGCGGGGCAATAATAACAGCTTTCTCATAGCCAGCCAGACTTGAAAATATTTAGACACATTATTTAAGTTATAAACACGGTTCTATGTGCTCTTGCCGGATATTTATATGTTCTATGTTCCTAATTAAGATATGAAAAGCCTAAAAAGATATGAAAAGGCTTTATCTAGTTGCAATTCTTGATATACTAGCAGGAATTGAATTTAAGAGCTGGTGGGGCCATCAAATGCCCTTGGAATAGGCTAATAGTGCACCTGTAGATGAATATAATAGAAAGCTTTTTTTCATACGCAAGTAAGTGAAAAATATATTAACCAGTTATAAAATAAAAGTATTAAGTTATAGATCCAGAGATAGTACTGGCACAGATCGGGCAAGGTTACTTGAGTATTTATATGGCCCAAAATACTTTAAATATAAGCACATACAGAGCATACCCCTGTAGGTATAGATACTTATTCTTAACTAGTAACTCTTACTAATTCCTCCTAAAGTCTTATAGCATAGCACCCCGTGTTAGTATTACATTGTTGAGCTTAAAAATTTACAGGATTAATCCTACATAGTAGTGAGCTCTTTTCTTTATGTAAGGAAACTACTAAGTACAGCATTACTTCCCTTTACTCCATTTTGTTTTCTACTACTAGAAGTGTATAGTTGCCTAGTACGTATTGAACATTATCAGATATTAGTTTTATTTACAGTACACCATGAGATAAATCCTTTATCTATTAGTATAGTAAGTATTATTTGGGGAAGAAGTACCCAGACATAAGCATGTATACTTGAGTTACAGTACAAGGGCATGCCCGGGCAGCAAGGCAGGAGCTCTAAGATAGATTAAATATATTAGGCAAGTGTATTTCTGAGGTATAGGTGTCAAGAGAAGAGCTACTTTCTATTACCCATCAATAAAGTATAAAGGGGCATTACCAGGAGTATTTCCCTACCAGCACTAAGTAAAGCATAAGCATATAATAAACAAGCTGTCGTAAAGCAGCAGTACTGATTAAATAACTAAGTCTTTTAGAAGTTCAAGACATAAAACTAATTTAACTAATAAAGTAGCGGGTAGCACATATAATTCTTTAAAGCATAAGCATAAGTAATTAAGAGCAAGCAGCAGGTCTTTATCTAGTAACATATCACATTTATTTTTTATTTTATAAAAGTATTAAGCGCGTACAAAGTACAAGCTATTTGAGAAACCCACATAAAAGCCTATATCGCTAAGGCAGGGAGTGTAAGATATATATATATATATATATATATCTTATATAAATAAGAATAGAATATATAAGATAATAGATATAAGCTTTCCAGTACTAATAAAAAATGCAGGCCAATGGCAAGGACTAAAATATTTTAACTATATAAAAATAAAAACCCACCACACGCGTAATTTAAGACTTACAAAAGCAAATACACTTATTTCAAGTTACTTGATTATATAATGGGTGAGAGTATAATAGGGCATTTCACGTATTGGCACCTTTTTATAGGCCCTAATTAACGAGTATTGGTAGAAAACTCTCTTTAGGGACGCGTACTTTTGCTTACATTGAGCCTTAGTTTTAATTAATGAGCGTTTTATATTTAGTAAAGTACCCTACGTTCTTGAATCAAGCATATAAATTGTTTCAAGAGCAAACAAAGGACCGCGCGAAGCCTATCACTATCACATAGATCTTATATAGAGTGTACCTTGGAGAAATCCGTAGTGGTGAGTTTTGCTCTTAGGTTTTGTATAACCATAGTAATATAATAATTTATTCCTTAGGAGCCAAAGTTATAAAAAAGAAGAAATAATTTAAGCTTGCCACACGAATACGTATGTATATTTTACAGGAGGGCGCAACTCTAATCTCTTATGAACTGACTAAACTCTACTTATTGTTAAGTAATTCTATTATGTTCTCTTAGCAAGCTTTTAAGATATTGCCTGTATAAAAAGTACTTATAAATAGTACCTAATAGGCTGTGTATTGGGGGGGGCAGTCACTTATATTTTATCCTTCGCTTAGCACTACAAGCTATTGTTAAATAGGGTGTCCTATTATATGTTATATGTCTAGGAGCAGAGTGACTATTACTAATATGTCTTTAACTATTACGTTTTTATAATACCCTATATTACTTTACAATATTCTAGTACAAATAGCCCGCCATTTATACGCTAAATTTAAAGTACTTACTGCCTTTGGTTGATCTAGGTTATCTTTTTTATCTAGCTATTTTATAGCGTGCGCGTTATTTCTTGGACCTACACTGTCCTATTAAATATTAATTTAGGCATGATTTCTTGTAGCTATATGACCTGTTCTACCTAAAATTATAAGCGTACCCCTTCCTAGGGGCATTTCTATTTTATGAATAATAATATAATAATAACTAGCACCTTTGAGGAATGCCCATTACAGAGAGCTTGCGTGCATTTAAATACTTTATGTACAGGGGTGCTGTGCCAAATAAATGAGATACTCCTCTTAATCTTAACCCCTCCCGCGAAAGGTGAAGGCTTTATTATTCTTGTGTGCGCTTGGCTTAAGGCAGCCTCTCTTATAGGAAAGAATCTATTTTAGTGCCTGCGTTTCTAAAGAGCTTGGAGGAGGAATAACATATTTTACTGTACTAAAAGCTTGAAAATAGGTTTTTTCTTATTCCTAGAGAGTTTAACTATCTATAATAGGGGCCTTGCACCACGAGATTTTATTAATAAAATAATAAAACGCCGCGTTTACAATGCCCTATGAGTGAGTTTTCCTATCTTGTCACTTTAAATGAATTCTTTATCTATCTTTATCTATATAATATAAAGATGCGCCAGAAAGGGTGTTACTACTCCTTTAAGTTATGCATTTTACAGAAATATAGTATTATCGCTTAAATGCTATAGGCGGCGCGGGCAGTCTATGTGGTAGCTTACTTATAGTAGTACTTATAGTAGTACTTATAGTAGTATACTTTTCTCATACTTTAAATTTAAATAATAATAAGATAATAAGAATGGTCAAAGATTTGTTAAGAACTAGGCCAGTCAATCACAAAACGTACGCTCTAGGGAGCATTAAGTAAAATGTAAGGAAAACTGTTTGGTAAACACACCCACCGCTAAAGGGCCTAAGCGAGTACTACCCAAATAAATAATAAGCCAAAGTAAGCGCGTAGGTAGGATCTATATAGCTCTATGTAATGCGGTCCTAAATAATTAAAGCCTAGTAATTGATAATTGAGCATGCCTCATAGTAGTCAATACGCCCGGCTTTCTCAAGCAAAATTCTAGGTATTCTTCTAGGTATTCAATGGCAGGTGAGAGGCCTTTATCTAGTACTACCATATATTTATATAACAATTACTTATACAAAGCGGCATTTACTATATCAACAGCAGCATATCTACCCTCAACCAGTTGTTCCTAGGTATTTCTAATGAGTTCTTTAATATAATATTAGTATAAATATAGCTTTGTAAGTTAAAATAGGTGCACAAGCTCTACAAAGGCAGAATATTTATAGGGTATCTTCCTCCTATGCTGTACTTTTCAAATATGTATATAAAGGGGTTATAAGCTACTATATCGGGCTTGCTTCTTTTAGACTTGAAAAGTTGATGGGGCACTAGTTTCTTATGGATATAGTTTAAGGGGGCTGATCACACACCAGTTGTAACTAAGATAACTCTGCTTATAAGCCTGGACTTCTTGTGAGGCACACCGAATTCTATCAATTATAAATATAGCTCTTTTATTTAAAATATATACTTACCAAATCTCACATACTACAAGCGCAGTAACAGAAAAAATTTTCTATGTATAGCTCTAGGTCATTCTTACTATAAATAAAGTATTCCCTTTAATATCAGGGACGTATACCTAGCAAGTATGCTTATATAAGATGGCAGAAAAAGCACTTTTAAAAAGCTACTCACGCCTTCTAGCTCTAGATAAATAAATACTTCGGGCGTAACTAGGAGACTAGTCGGTGTGGTAACAAGCGCTATTTACTTATATATTATATATTCAAACACGCGCCGGGCTTAGGTCTAGTGTTGCAGTTATAAAGTAACATTATTATGAAAATCTTTACTAAAAATAGAAATTACCTTGCTGCGCGATACTTACTTAATAAAAGTGTATCCTCAGGAGCAATACTTATTAATGCAATGTTATTTCTTAGATTTAAGATATGCTTTCTCATAGAAGCTAGCCTAATATAATTTATTTGCGAGTACCTGGCGGGCCCTAATCAATATATTCAACTACTATAGCTGTTAGGTAAATTAATAGATTAAGAAGAGACTTCACACTTCGTTGCGCCTAATAACTGGTCTTGCTCTCTTGGTGTACTTAGCTATAATAATGGGCCTTTAACTGTAAATAGGGGTTTTAAACTATACTTTCTAAGTCTTTCAAGTGATTCGATAAGGTACTGCTTATAAATGCTCTCTTTGCTAATACAAATGTGCTCTCCAGTATCCTTTGCATAGTGTATAAATTATACCAAAAGTGCGCAAATAATTTAATAGGATTACTCCTTCACTTGTCAAATATGCGGTAAGGGATATATAATAGCACATATTAGCACAGGGAATAGAAGAGCAACCGCTGAGGACAGTACATCATAGAGTCTTATTAAACTCAGCCATACATAATCAAGGGTGGGTTATGGGCATTACCTAGTAATAAACATAGTAGTTACTTTCATTTTTTATAAGAAACAAGACATTTTAAAGCAACATTCCTTTCATAATCTTCAAGGTCGGCTGCTTTAAGGTGTTTTCTAAGCAAGCACTAATCTATAATTATAGTAGGCATCCACGGCTGGCATAAATAGGAGAGGCCCCTATAGTCGTTAA
>JAYMST010000090.1:0-12528 GCA_036897805.1 Plantago tenuiflora | reverse complement strand
CCTGCAGTAGCTTCCACCAAAATATGGCCACTGTAGTAGGAACTGATGAAGTCCAGCATCTAACTAGAATTTTCTGAGGGTTAGCTCTTTGTCTGATAAGCTCCTAAGCTGATTTGATGGAGAAAGTTCCATTTGCTGATAACTTCCATATGGGCATAGCTTGCTGATTTACTGAAATAGGGATTATAGATATTTTTGCTGCTACTACAGGAGGCAAAATTTCTAACAGTTTAGGCAAGTGCCATCCACTACCCTCTGAATCTCCATAGTCCTCTATTAGTTCTTGCTCTAATATTTGACCAGATGCCAAAGCTTGCATATTTCCATATTCATACCATTCATCCTCCCAAAAATAACAGTTCACTACACCCAATTTCCAAAAGCACTGCTCTTGTACCCTAGTAGCTACCTGCAACATTCTCTTCCATGTTGCTGAATCTCTCCCTTTAGGTACCAACTTACTAGGAGAAGTTTCTCTACTGTACAGTTTTCACATACTCTTTGCCCATAATGATATGTTTACTTTGAATCTAAACCACTATTTCATATTAAATGCCTCTTTTATATCCTAAAAAGTTCTGATCCCCAGTCCACCTTCCTTGTGTGTGTTACATAGTGGTCTCCATCTTGACCAATGTATCCTTTTTGACTGCACTGTTGTACCCCAGAAAAACTTGGAGATTAAAAAATCCAATTTCTTGAATATTGACTTAGGAGGCTGACACACTTGAAGTAGGTATATAGGAACTGAAGAGAGCACACTCCTGATGAGTACCCATCTCCCTCCTTGTGAAATATGTGCTATGTTCCATCCTTTCAATTTTTTCTTAATTTTCTCCACCAATTGCAAATACAGTTCTATCTGTTTCCTTCCTTTGTGTATAGGGCAACCAAATACACAAATGGCAATAAAGAACAATTGAATGCAGTCAGTCTCTCTAGCCTAGACACATTGGCATTTCTACCATGATAAGTTGCTTTTACTCATATTGATCTTTTGCCCTAATGCCCTCTCATAGTGAAGAAAGAATTGCATTAATCTGGTAAGACCTGCTTTACTCCCTTTAGGGAATACAATCAGGTCATCTGCATAGGCTAAGTGTGAAATGTGCAGACCCTTTTTTGTATCATAATACATCTCTGGGAATTTAGCAAACATGGCATTCAGTCCCCTTGACATGTATTCACTTGCAAGTATAAATAATAATGGGAATAATGGATCCCCCTGTCTCAACCCATGTTCTAACTTGATGAATCCATATACTCCTCCATTAATTATCACTACAAAATGGCAATTGTTTAGTGTTCTCTTACCAAATCTATCCAGCAACTGCTAAACCCAAAAGCCTTAAGCACCTTTGCTACAAATGCCCAGTTTAGCCTGTCATAGGCTTTTTGCATATCTATCTTCAGTGCTACATTGCTGCTCCTAGATTTGACCTCTAAAAAGTGTATCAATTCCTGGGTAAGAAGAATGTTATCATCTATGAGTCTCTCCTTCAAGAAACCACTCTGGTTTTTTGATATCAGGTTAGGAAGTACACATGCCAACCTATCATTGATCAATTTTGACAAAATTTTGTGGGAGAAGTTGCAGAGGCTGATAGGCCTGAAGTCTGACCAAGGAGTAGGGTTTGTTGACTTTGGGGATTAGAGCAATGGAAGTAGCAGATATCCCTACTGGAAGAGTTGTACCTTTGAAAAAATCTGCTACAGCTTCACATTAGTCACCTTGTATGATACCCCAACAATCTTTGTGGAATCTTGCTATGAAACCATCAGGCCCTGCAGATGCATTAGAATTAAGGTTGAAAACTGCCCTTTTGATCTCTTCTCTTGCTGGAGATTCACAAATCTCCTCATTAAGCTCATTATCCACTATATTATGTATTTCCCTGAAATCAGGGCTCCTCTGAAATGACTATATTGTCTGCTATTACACTCTCAAAATATGACAATGCAGACTTCACCAAGTCCTTCTGCTCTGTTATTCTCACTCCTTCATGCTCAATACTGAAAATCTTGTTCTTCGGTCTTTTTCTTTGCACCATATTGTAAAACAATCTAGTGTTTCTATCTCCCTCTAGCAACCAATTAAAATGTGCTTTTTGCTTCCAGTAAGTTTCCTCCATGTTCAGTGTAACCTGAAACTTTTCATTGCACTCATTCCATGCTGCCAAATTTGCATCTGTAGGATCATTATGCTGTTTCATTTCTGCATTAGAGACTAGCACCTCCTCTTCTTGCAGTTTCTTAAATATGTCCCAAAAAACCCTCTTATTCCACCAAGTCATGTGTTGCTCTAATCTATGCAATTTCTCCCATAATTTGAAAAATGCCCTTGGTCCTAGTTGGAAGCTCCCAATGAATTTTAATATTATTAATACAGTCAAGATGATCTAGCCACATATCCTGAAATCTGAAGGTTCTCACTCTTCTCATAGCTTCAATCTCACACTTCAGAATAAGAGGCCTATGATCTGGACTTCTCCTTATACCATGTTCTACCTTCAACTGTTGGAATGTTTCTACCTATTTGTGGTTGAAAAACCAATCTGTCCAGCCTTTGTTTGAGGTCCCTACATTCCCATGTAAAAGGTATACCTACTGCTCCCACATCTATGAAACCACAATCCATTAGACAATTATTAAAATCATCTATAGCTGATAAATTGGGAGCTGCACCTCCTATTCTTTCTGAAACATTAGCTATTATGTTGAAATCTCCACCTATGCACCAAGGTATTGATGCATCATTGAAGGACCTGATATTCTGCCATAGTTCCACTCTCTCCTATTTTGTACATTTTCCATATACAAAAGACATGTTAACTGGTGTTGCCAATTATCCAAATGGCACTTTACAATGTAACACTTGCTCTTTATCAACCAAAACCTCCACTTCATAATTGGTGTCACATAATACCCATATCTTATTTGTACAATTTGCTACTGCTGTATTCATCTTGAACTTATTGCAAAACTAAAACTTGTGTAGTTGCACCATAGGTTCTATTAACACTACAATATTGAACTTCCAATTGTTGATGAGATACCATACCTGCTGTTGAGTACACTTCCCCCCTATTCCCCTTACATTCCACACTAGACACTTCATTTGGATTGTTTGGATTTACCTCTCCCACCTTTCTTCTTTTTACCACTCTTTTTAGCACTCTGACCCTGGGTATTAGAAGAACTCCTTGTTGCCCTCCTTTCTTTTGCCAAAGGGGAGTTAGGAAAAAGCTTGATAAAAACTTCATCTTCACTAGAAAAGTCATTCACAACCTCCTCTGATTCCTCTTCCTCAGTACTAACATCATCAATCCCCCTTATTATTATATATTCATGGATAGTTGCATCCTCCAGAACCATATTAGCATCAGAAGGTAATGGCACTTGCTGTATATTGTCTGCAGATCTTCTCCTCACCAAATTGCACTGAATTGGTTAAAATTCCACCTCCTCTACTAGTACTTGCTCTATGATTCCCCCTGGACTAGATTCCTCCACTATAGGAGAAAGGATAGGACCTAATCCCTTTTCTGCTACCTCATTTATGACTGGTACCACTCCTTCTACACCAAATTCCTTAGAAGATAAGCTGGTAGATGGGGTGATAGAAATATGGTTCTCCTGATCCATGTTATCCTGAAGATTGACAAATTTGTTTGCAAAAACTATCCCTTGATCCTCTGACCCAGAAGAAGGGCCCTCCACATGCCTTGTTGCTGGTATATCTTTTGTTTCAGACCCTGAGTAGTACAGCTGCCTGTGATGGATAGGTTGAGTAAGACCTCTACCCCCTCTTCCTCCACCTCTACCCTGGGATCTCTGATAATACCCCCTGCTCTGATCTTTGTAGGATGAGAACTGCTGTCTCCTCTTGTTACCTACCACTTCCCATTGGTACCCATTTTGAACTTGCCTTAGATCATTACCACCAGCTATAGGCCTCTTCCTCATATTGCCTACTGGTTGAGCAGGTACACTATTGGTAACACTAGCTATCCCTTTGCCTTTTGAAGGGCATGTAAGAGACAAGTGACCAATATTGTGACACAGGTTACAGTAAGAAGGCACTTTCAAATACTTTACTTTGATAGCTACTCCCTTGTCCATAAGATTTACCCAGATGTGACTAGGTAGAGCTTTCGAGATGTCCATTTCCACACATATGCGGCCTGGTGTAACTTGCTACGATTTGTTGTGTAGTCATCTACCTTGATAGGTGTTCCCAGCAATTTCTCTATTTCAGATAGTGCCTCTTTATGAAATAAGAATACAGGAAGGTTTCCCAGCACTATCCATATCGGTACTACCGGAGATTCATCCTCTAGCGAGAACTTATGAGACCATTTAAAAAATCTCATCGGCATACCTGCTACTGACGGGCCATCAAGTAACCATAAAGTGTTATAGTCTTCCTCCAGTGCTAGTTGGATAATAACATGCCTAGCGTCCATGAAACTCAATGTAAATCGGCCTTTCAGACCCAATTTCTTTATCATGGCTGTTACATCCCCTATCTTAGGGATACCATAAGAAAACTTGCCCACCAATGACATCGCAAACGACTCAGACAATTTTTCAATTTCTCTAGAAGTGAAATGAATAGAAGGCATACCATTGTGTAGAGCCGCTTCTTTCGGTTGAACTACTATTCTCGCTTTAATCATTTCCCCAAATGCGTGCTTATGAACTAGAGCAGCCAATTTTGTTATCTCCGACGAAGATTTAGTTCCCTATGCTGCCGGACTAGTTACTTGTGCAAAGGTACTCGCGCTAGAGTTTCCATTCACTACTGGAATTACCGGAGGGGTAGACTGCAACCCCTCCTCTGCCTCCGCCGTAGCAGGCTGATACATAAGCCTCTCAGACAATACAGACAAGAAGCTATACCGGACAGTAAAAAAGAAGGGAAGAGGCAACGAGAAGTTGCCGGAAATAGTAAGTTCCGAAAAAGGAAAGCAAGGTTTTACTTTTCACGAGAGAGAAATTTTAGTGAGTAGATTTTAGGTCAATCTCCTTGAGCTTCTGGTGGATCTTGTTTGAGATTCTGGAACTCGAATTTAAAACATTAAGCTTATTTTCCTAGGTTTCGGTTCGGCAGTTCCTGCAAAAATCTATTCATTGAGATTCCAAGCCTTCTTAGTGATATCCAACCTGACCAACCCGCGAAAAAATTAGATTGTGATGTTTTATTTCTAAATTGCTTATGTTTTTCCGTGGTGCAGGAGTTGTTGCACTTTCCAATATATTAAGGAGGACTCTTGCAAGATGAACTGTAAACCATCTGCCAAACAAGGTGAGATTGGTTTTCTGTTTCCTGGTAAAGACTAGTCAGTCATTGGTGCTCAATATAGTTTTATTCCTACAGTTTTCTCTGATAAGTGAGAACTGTAAGATAATTTATAGATAGCTAACAATATGAGACACAAACTTAACTTCAACTGTACACTGATTGTCAAAACTTTCCTAACTCACTCATATCCTGTACAGTACACATAAATTTACAGATGCTATTTTGTTATATATCGTTTTAAACATTGTTCTAAACTTTGAAATGTCACAGGTTTTGACACAAATGAATCCATACCATTTGCATAACACTCATCAGCACTCTCGGACAATGAGTTCGCTGTCATCTGCATAAACGTAACATTCCAAGTTCGTTAAGCTCATACTACAACACATACAATAGTGTTGCTTAGCAATGTAAACTCAAATTCTCAAACTATATGACCTGCAGGCTGCAGCTTTCACAATGATAGTATATGTTTTATCAAGGTAATAGGGAAGTCGATGACTTACTGCAACGATGGGGAGCCTTTGCCTTGGTTTTTCCAAAGAACATGAAGTTGGTGATGGCTGCTCAATTCCTGCCTTAACTGCCTCATCCCAGCTACCCGATTCCTCAAAAGACCTGATCAATCTTGTAGCTTGAAGACCATCCATCACCGGCATGCACACATCCTGCGATTTTTCAATTTTCAAATTCTTTCCTAAGCATATCACAAGTTTTTGTAAAAGGAAAAATGTTGAAATGTGTTTCCATTTCATACCATTAGGACGAGATCGTAAATGTTGTTTTGAACTGCTTGCACAGCTTCTGCTCCATTATTCACCACATCCATGGTGTGCCCCAATCGATTCATCATTGACTTAGCTACCATGACGTTGATCTTGTTATCTTCCACCAGAAGGATCTTTGGTGTTGGTTTCGGTTTAGCTTCCAAATTTTCAGGACTATTGCTTGAAGAAGAACACTCGAAAGTTCTATCTGTCCGAGTCTCACCTATTTGGCATACTAATTGTGAAGCACTGGTCACACTCGTTCTCTCAAACTTGTTGCTCGATCTTAACATGGATTGATCATGAGGATCCAAATGACCATTTGTAACCGAATGGCTCTGCTTGTTTTGACTTATGTTAGTCTCAAGATGTGAGGATGATAGATCCATATGACCAGCTGAAGAAGAGTTGGCATCTTCTGATGAGCTCAGTTCTTTATAAGTGATGTTACTTGTGGGGGACGAGTTGTCCTCCAAAATGCGGTTAAATTTATCCAAGGCGTTCAATCCAAAACTACTTGGCGACGGTTTCTGGATCCTCCCGGAACTCTGAGAAGAAAACATGGAACCTAACATGCGAGGCTGAAATATGAAAGTGCCTGTATACAAGTCATCGTCGTTTTCATCTAAACCACCTTGGTGTTCCATATCTGATAGATCATCAGGGTCATCCGAGCATTCAGAGATTGACGATACTTTGTATGGTAGTACGAAAGTGAAAGTTGAACCGTCATTTTCAACACTGGAAACAGATAGCTGACCTCCCATGAGCTCAACCTGTTTAGGAACATAAGACACCAAGTACAGTTGAGACTTCATTAGAACATGAGCTAATAAGATACAAACATGATTGATGAATTACCAGTTGTTTGCATATTGCTAGGCCTAGTCCTGTTCCTCCATACTTTCGAGCAGTATCAGCACCAGCTTGCATGTACTTCTTGAAAAGAGTGGGTATAGCATTTTCTGTTTCACGAAAGTTGGTGTTATATTCGGCATTCACCGTACTTGATATTTAAGAAATCACGAGTAACATAACCAAGTACCTGGTATTCCTATTCCGGTGTCATAGACATCACAGACGATCCAAACTACCGATTCATCTTTCTCTTCCTCTTCCATGTGTACTTCAGTTTTCGCTGGAGTACTGGGAAAACAATCTAGCATATCCTTTCCATATGTGCCATTCTGATCAGGCAAAGCCTTTGGAGAACCATGCTCGGTTATGCTAGGGGGCTCTGTTACCAGATAGATCTTTATACCAACCTTTCCTTCATGAGTAAATTTGATAGCATTGCTGTGACACATCAAATAATGAATATCAATCTACAAATTATATTACCATGTAACTGCATTTGAAAGAATATTATTTTTTTAACTACCTGATCAAGTTTGTTAGAATCTGGCGAAGCCTAAGAACATCGCCAATAACCTAATTAAACGAAGAAAAAGATTCAACTGAAGTCAGGCCATAAATAAGATAATAAAACAACTCTTGATTATTCGAGTACGACATTGATCATTTACCTCAATAGGAACATCATCTGCAATATGTCCTTCTAAAATTAGAAATTTCTGCAGCGATGCTGCTGCTGTCTGCAGTACATGTTTCACAACTTCTCTCGGCCTGAACTTTGTAGCTTCTAATTTCATAACTCCTGGAAAAGGATTAACAATGAATATGCATTATAATTACAACAAAAAAGGTATAATAGGTACGAATTCGAAGAGAAAAAAATTAAAGTCGCACCTGACTCGACCTTTGAAAGGTCAAGGATGTCGTTTATCAGTTGGAGAACGAGATCTCCAGATGATAGCATTATTTTGAGTAGCTGCTTTTGATCTTTGTCAAGTTTAGTGGTGGAAAGTATCTCTGCCATGCTTACGACTCCAGCTAAAGGGGATCTGATCTCATGGGACATAGTTGCCAGCATTTGTTTTGCCCTCATCGATTCCTCTGCAAGATATATGAGTGAGCAACCATATTTATCTAGATACGAACGTGCTGTAAGTCATATAAAATCTGCCTATGTGTTACTTTTGACCTTGTATATGGATTGTTTTGTTGAGCTCGGTCTCCTTGGCTTTTTGCACAGCCATTTCCTCCCGAAGCTTTGCCATTTTTTCCCTTTTGATCACCTGTGCTACAATCATTATTATGATTTTTCAACAGATGTAAGAAACTATGTAACGCGAACATGAAAAGACAAACCCAATGACTTGGAATCAGAATAGATGGACGGATGGAAAGAACTCAAAACATTTTGAAAAGGCAAATTTTTTATTTTGAGTATATATCCTAACTGAAAACTGACAATTACCTGATCAGTTACTTCCATCCCCATATAATTTACCCCGATGACCTCGTCATCCGTGTTGAAAACAGGTTCAGCATAAATCAAGAAGGTTTTCAACCCAAACAGTTCAGTCTCGAATGTTATTTCTCGCTTTGCAGCTCTCCTCCTTTCTAAAACTTCTTGTTTGAAGTCTTGAGATTCCTTTACACCTGGACCACTGAAGATCTCCACGTCGGTCTTGCCTATGATATCCTGTAGAGCCAGCCAGTTGTTCTTAGAATTGTACTTGTTATTAACTAGACATGGATCAATTTCAATCTCCCAGTCATAGTTACCTTCTCACTTAGACTCGGGAAGTGATTAAAGATGAAACGGTATCGCAGGTCCTTATCCTGTAAAATACGAGCAAATCATCAAGTTGTGAAAATTTCAAGAGCAGTTGATAAGGATCTGAATGAATAAAGTATTGATCTATATACGTACGTACCTGATGACCTATTACTACAGGTGCATTTTGGAGGACAAAATGCAGGAAGTTATCGGCTCTCTTTAGAACCTCTGCTAACTCTTCGACAGGAGACGATTGGCTTTCGAGAGTCTCGATACTCTCTAGTAACTTCTCCTTCAAGAGCTCCTCCCGTCTCATGCTAGCTTCTAGCAGTTTCTCTAAATGCAACGCACGCTGCTTCCAATACACAATGGTATCATACTCAGCATCTATATCCACTTTCTCATCCTGAAAAACAACATTATGCCTTCTCCTGGGGACATCGTCTGTGTACAGATACTTCAAACTGTCATCCAAAACAGTAACGGGGCGCTTATCGCCTCCATAACCTTCTTGCTCAAAGCGATGTTCTTCTATAATCTCCAACTTCTTGAGCTGCACTTCTTGTTGTTGCCTTGTAAGGTTGTCGAGCTCTTCTTTGAGAAGGCGTGCCGCATTTGAGTGCTTGTATTCAAAATTCTTGACCAAATTGGTGAGTTGCCAGTTACCTTTGTCACTGTAATTCGTAAGCTTCATGAGGTGCTTAACATCTACAGCGTTTTCTATCTTGTTGATTTTGACCCGTTTCAACATATCTTGATCGGCTGCTGGTATTTCGACATTAAATTGGCTCCCAGCTTCATTTATGTCCTCTGGCCACATGGAACCAAGGACAACGTCCATGTCTTCCGATTCATCGATCTCCATTTCACAACCCATTTCTCTCACAATTCTTTCTATTGCAGATCAACTAGGCTTTGACATTAGCTCTTCCAACCTATACAAACATTTCCATAGAAACTTGAGAGTTTGGTGAAGATTTGTGTGAATAAAGGTAAAATATACATGTATGAATTAACTTGTCCTAATAGTAAACTAAACTCATCATCAATTCCAATATTTTAGAGACAATAAAATAAGCCCACCTTGTAATCAATCAGATGACTGGATTCAATGAACATGAAAGAAAGATTACAAATGTATTGCTATTGACTCCATTACCACTAGTTTACCACATACATAGGAATCAAGTATCTGCAATTAAATTAAAACAGAGCCAAATCAAAAAAAAATCGAAAATCTGGGAGTAAAATTGAAGTGAATTAGACAGTGATCATCAACATTTCAATAGGCACAATCGTTGACCAGAATTGAAGGAGTAGTAGTTGTAACATACATTGATTCAATTCAAGCTAAAGCAGAGTAAATGATGAAAAAGAGCAGAGCTGACCTTTTTCACATATGGAGGCAAGGCCTTAGCCAAGAAACAGAGTAGACTAGAAATCGAACCAAGACTCAAACTTTAGAGCACTGTAGATCTGAAAGAAAAGATAGAAGAGAGATAGAAAGAAAGAATCTGGTTGGGAGAAGTGAGTCAAATACTAAAAATAATAATATACAGAGCATATGATAAACAGAACAACATTTGTATTGATATTGTATCTATCTATCTATGCCATGTATCTATAGATAGAAGAAGAAGAGGAAAAAGAAATGAGTTTGTTTATGATGAAATACAACAAGAAGAAGAAGGAGAGGAATTAAGAAATGGGAGCACCATGTGCAGGCAGGCAAGGCAAAGGCAAGAAGGGAAATAGAAGCATTTGTTTTTGTTGGGTTTTATTGCTTGGCAATAAATTGTTTCTGAGTGTTTCGTTTTGTTTTGTTTTTCTCTACTGTTCTCTCTCTTACAGAGACACACATTTACCAATCTAGCTATGAATGAATAGTAGTGGTATATTATTCCATTGATGAGTTGTCTGAGTTTCTGTGTTTGTGTGTAAGCTGGTATTTTTAAAATGGGCTGAGGGATCTGCTCCCCGCCTTTTACGAGGAGACGCGTTTTATCAGCGCGTTACTATTACGCTCCACAACAATCCACTTTAACCATGATTTAGTGTCAACTGGTTTATGACCCGATTATTGAGGTTTGTCTCTAAAAGCTGCCTCTTCAACGTTACCTTTTTACCTGTTTTCCGGATATATTTTGTGAGGGTCATTCAACTTTTGTCCAAGTGCTAGCTCCTATTTATTTACATAAAGTCAATTACTCAAACAACTCCATCACTAATCTAACTGTTTGGATCATGATTATAATCCAAACAAAAGTCTGCAACTTTACCTCTATATTAAAATGTTAGGATTACTAATCGATCACAGACGAAGTAAGAAGAATTACGGATAATAACAATAATGGTGACGAGAAGAACAAATCAAACAATAAAGCAAACTCACACAACAAGCAAAGCAGTAAAGATCAACACAAGATATAACGCGCTTCGGCACGCCACATCAACCTACTGCTCTGGAGAAAAACAACCACGATTCCACTAATTCACCGGAAAATCAATACAAGCATACAGAGCAATCAATCGAAGTTGCAATGGAGCTACCACAACTCTCGAATCCAAGCTGCTACTCACGATCAAGTTATCTACGATCTCAATTGCTCACACACTCTTGATTACAATTGAAATTACAAGTGAATTGAATGAATTTACAGTACAAAGCAATAAACTATATAAACACAGGAAATAACCGCCACAAGAGCAGCATCCATCAGATCAAACTCAATCTTTTATAATTCAACGGCTCAGATTAATCCAACGCCTTTTAGTTGTTGTAGCCTTTTCCAATAAGTCCTCCAATTCCTCAAGTTTTGCAAACAACCCCAAAAGTTTCGAAACTTACAAGGTGCATAATTTGAAACCTGTTGATGTAATTATCTCCCTTTCTATTATAATTAGTGTTCTTTGTAAATAAAATTGTTAAATATTTTACATCGTTTGAGAATTTTCATGGCACTCTATATGAAAATTGGACAAGTATCTTCCCTTACAAGGACTTTTAAATGGTAGATGATTCTATTTATATATAGTATCAGAGTCCATTAAATGCTCAAGCTGATGTTGATTCTTGGGCTGCTCTGGCACTTCCATGTTTGCTTTGGACTTATCCCTTTTATTATCATGTGTTGAGCTCGGATATATCAGCTTACACATTTGAGAATATCATGAACATTCTCTACGAACCCTCCTCTTATAAATCAATTCAAAGGATAGTTGAGCCCATTTTTATAATCATTAAATATTTATGATCATATGTATATTATTAGTCGGTTCATTTTAATTCTATGATACTTAATCATGACTGAGGGGTTAAGAAATCTTAGGACCTTCACCACAAGTTGTAGTGAGGCCAACCTCGTGCTTGATAAAGTAAGGTGTCAGATTTTCCCTTTGATTAGAGACCAGTCCAAAATGGATAGGAAATTCTGTGTATAATTTCCAAATTCTATTTTCATTGCCTTCTGGAAAATTACAATAAAGGTTGGGAAAATTGCTCAACTCTATTAAAGATGGAAAAATTAGGTGTGTCTCATATCGAATGCACTGAGAGTCCGTCAACACCTTTTAAATGAAATCCAATCTCAGTTCACACATCTGAGTTGGTATAAGTTTGGATTGAAGTAGAAGAAGGTACAATTTTGTTGGTCTAAAGAGGTCGTGCAGTTTGTATTCGGGGACTTTGTCAGAGAATGGAGGAACAAAATTTGTTCGAACATCATGTAATGTAATTGGTTATAATTAAGTTATAATCTATTAATGCTAATAATATAGTATTTGGTGTCACTACAGTGGAATTGTTTCTTTGGCTCAGGGAAGATCGG
>JAYMST010000089.1:0-12553 GCA_036897805.1 Plantago tenuiflora | reverse complement strand
AGGATATGTACTTGATCGTACTCGTTAAAAGGAATTCGAGTGGTCTTGCACCTTGACATTTGATTAAGTCTCTATGATCTTCGATTCTATATAAGTTTGATGTTAAACATGTATTATGTGATAATGTGATATTCTATTTTCGTTACACGTAATTAATCTGAATTCAAATGTGATAACATCATGGCCATCACATGCCACATGCCAACAACATCTATATATAGTATACACTACTTTGCTTAAGGAAACCAAACCAAACTAACTCCTTGTTCGAGTAACCAATCAACTTTTCCCTCAGCAGCACCTTTTAGCCTTTTCTTGTTATTGCATGTGAATAGTAGCCATTGTTTCACAGAAAAAACCAACTGTTTCACCTGTGATGTTATATATTGTCTTCTCCAGACTCCAATAACAATGCATCAAAACCTTATCTTGGTTAATTGTATAAGCAGAAAATCAACCAGCATGTCAAGAACCATGAGAGATCTGATCCTTGGTACTCTGCTGCTGGTTCTCCTCTCAATTTCCCCCGTTTCGTCTTACGGTTCGTCATCTTTCTTAATTTCGCGGTTGTATATATTTTGTCACTCTGTTCGATTTCATTGTATTTTTATCGTATTGCAGATGGGCCGCTCTACGATTCGTCTGCATATACTGAGGTACGAATGCTTCAACGTTATGACAGCATGGAAGTGTGGAACATTATAATGTTGAGTATTGGCCTAATTGACATTTGAGTCTTTGTGGGAATGGTGCAGTGTAAAGTGCAGCCAGAGGAGCCACTTTACAATGGAGGGATGCTCAAGGATCAAGAACCGGATTTTGAACAGGTCGTTACGGACAATGGTGTTCGTGTCATAAGGCCATTGTTTTCGCTGCGAAATTTAACTCAGGGGACTAAATATTGCTTCTCAAGTAAGGTTCCTTACCTCATTTCTCCAGTCTAGACAGTGCATACGATTCGTACTTTCATATTTCTACTTGCACGTATCGAAAAGAAGTATTCATAAGCTTCCGCGTGTAAACGGCAGTTTGGATCAAGATCAGTGAAGCAGATTCAGCTCTCTTGAGAGCAAGCCTTGTGACTGAAGAGACGACGCTGCAGTGCATTGGAACTGTTATTGCTAGACAGGGATGCTGGTCGTTTCTCAAAGGCGGATTTGTTCTGTCATCACCATCAGGCTCATCCAATCTTACTCTCCAGGTAATTCGATTGTTTACCAGGGCACTGTGTAACGTAGCGTCACCTTATCATGTGATTTCATCTTATTTGACCAAACGGTCCATCCGTACTCTTTTGTAACAGACTAGAACTGGTGGAGACCATATCAATGTAGCAGTGGCAAGCGCTTCTTTGCAACCTTTTACGGACGAGCAATGGCGATTGAATCAAAATGCCAAAATCAACAAGGTAATCATTAACTTAGCTAAATTGAAATCCATTTGAGATAATTTGTAAGAGAAGGCTAATGAACCGGTTTGCAGGAAAGAAAGCGTGCAGTTACCATCCATGTGGCAGATAAGCAAGGAATTAAACTCCAAGGAGCAGAAGTTAAGATAGAGCAGGTCGCGAAAGACTTCCCGTTTGGATCAGCTATAGCTAGTAGCATAATTGGGAACTCACGCTATCAGAAGTGGTTCACTGATAGATTCAACGCAGCAGTTTTTGAGAACGAACTCAAATGGGACGCCACTGAGCCTGAACAAGGTCAGGTGAACTACACAAGACCGGACCAAATGCTAGAATTTGTCCGAGCCAATCAAATAGTAGCCAGAGGACACAACATTTTCTGGGAGAATGTAAACACGACCCCCAAATGGGTTCGGAATCTAACAGGACTGAGCCTGCAAGAAGCTGTGAGCTCTAGAATCCAGAGCCTGATGAACAAGTACAGAGGAGAGTTCATTCACTGGGATGTTAGTAATGAGATGCTCCATTACGATTTTTACGAGAATAGGCTTGGGCCTAATGCCACCCTTCAGTTCTTCGAGACAGCCAATCAGGCCGACCCGCTGGCTACACTGTTTATGAACGAGTTCAATGTTGTGGAAACCTGTAATGATATCAACTCAACCGTTGATACATATGTGTCAAAGATGAGAGAATTGGAGGCAGGCGGTGTGTCGATGGATGGAATCGGACTCCAGGGTCATTTTGGTGTACCTAACTCCCCGCTCATGAGGGGTATCCTAGACAAGTTGGCGACTCTTGGACTTCCAATTTGGTTGACGGAAGTTGATATAAGTAACAAGTTCAGCTCGAAAACACAGGTAATGGATCTCCATCCACCACCATCACTTAAGTTATTACTTTCGCTGTTAACGTTTAGTTGTTTATGTTCCAGGCCATGTACCTAGAAGAGGTTTTAAGAGAAGGCTTTTCACATCCTGCTGTGAAAGGGATCATCATGTGGTCAGCTCTGCGTCTAGGCAATTGCTACCAAATGTGCCTGACAGACAACGACTTTAACAATCTCCCGACTGGTGACGTAGTAGACAAGCTCCTTAACGAGTGGCAAACTGGACATGTTGAGGGCCATACAGATGAACGAGGTTCCTATAGCTTTTTTGGATTCTTGGGTGAACACAAAGTCACAGTTAAGTATGAGTCTACAGTATTTGATTCGACATTTTCGCTATCAGAAGGCATGGAAACTAAACATGTTAACATTCAACTGTAATGTATGTACCCCATGGATTGAGCCTTGGGATGGGCCTGATGGCAGTTCATCCATGATATTCCCTGAATTCACAAGATTCAAATCTAGCTCAGGTCAAGAAAATTCATTAATTAAGCGCCCATAACGCGCAAATTCGTGTAATTTGGAGATGAATAGAAGAGGAAAACACTGATATTTGAGCTGAAAACACTGCATTAGCCATAATAATCAAGAAATAGGATGAAATCATATTGTTCCAATGTAGAAGCAACTGTTTTGGTTTTGATACAAATCTAAATCTGAAAATTGATTTTGGTGGCAGCAGAATCAGAATGAGCATCCTGGCATCGAGATATCTTTGTTCACGTTCGGTTTCGTGCTTTTCGTTGATCGATCTGGTGAAGCGTTCATCATCATCATTAGCTACACTATTGAAACAGAGAGATTTCAAGCGTTCATGCTTCAATTGACAAACCGATCATACTTCCTAGTCCCCGTTCGATGTCTCCTATTTTAATTTCTTTTTCAGTTAATAATCTTCAACTCCAACTCCAACTCCAACTCCGACTACAAAATAATTTTAAACGGCAAATATAAAATGTTAATTAGACAGGCTACATATTCATATCCGAAACTCAAAATTGTGTTTTGAATATAATGGTCTGCATTAAAAGTCTTGGGGCACAAGTAAATTGAGAAATATTTTATTTTCTCCGAAACTTGGACCATTGACAATTTGACATGTTCTCACAAAAACACTTGAGCCCCAAGAACCAACTTTTTCATGGAATTCTTGTTATTTAATATTGCAAATTGCAAGCTTAATTATCCACTTCTATATAAGCCAATAGTATTCGCTACTTGAGGTTCAAATCAATATTAAGGTGAATTTTACAACAAAAAAATGGTGTCTCTAAAACTTCAAAAGAGGTTAGCCTCTAGCATTCTCAAGTGTGGGAAGAACAAGGTGTGCCTCGATCCTCACGAGTCCTTTCATATGTCCAGGGCCAATTCGAGTACGTTACTTGCGACAAATCGATGTTTTCCTTTTACTTTCACTGCATGTTAGTTTCTTGTTTACATGTGGTAGATTTTTTAGATTAACATTTACATATTTCTATGAAAGGGTTCAATGTAAGGAAGCTCATATATGATGGTTACATTACATCCTAATGAAGTCTCCGAAACTCCATTCAAGATCACATGCCAGGCGAACTATGGAAGGTAAGCGGAAAGCAGACACTCAAGGGATATGGAAAGCGAAAGGGGACAAAGGAAGCAAGGCTGCCGACGAAGCTAATATGGATGAGGAGGATTAGGGTTTTGCGCAGTTTGCTACATAAGTATCGTGATTCAAACAAAATCGACAAGCACATTTACCGTGACTTGTACATGAAGGCAAAGGGGAACGAGTTTAAGAATAAACGCGTGTTAATGGAGAGTATTCACAAGTTGAAGAATGAGAGGAAAGGAGAAAAGAAGTATTTCAACATGAGTTCATGGCTATTAGGGAGAGACAAAGCTTAAGAAAATGAAAATTGTTACTGCATTTATCTTGTAATGTCTTGTGTGCAAAAAATATAATAAATCGACAGTTTGATCTGTGATAACTTTAAATAAATATGTTAACACAATCTGAACAAAATTTAAATTGATATATTTAGTTAGTTTATTTTGTCATCTACTCATCTATATATGCATGAATTCGGATCGAGTCGGGTCGGATCAATTCGGATTGGGTCAATCTAGTCTGCATTTTATTTCGGGTCAGATTAGTCAAGGTTTCACCAGGAACCTCTCGATTTAGGCAGTTTGATAATAGTAATGCGTCTAATACATCCTTAATAAGTATGAGACTACTTATAGATAATCAAAAGGACATGATCCCGCAAAATTCACAATCTTGTCTATTGCTCGGTCACATGGGTTCGGTAGATATTGGGGCTCGGCCTTGTCTGCAATCACCGCGGATCGTGGAGCAGTCATTCTATAACCACCTAGCACAAAGAAATCATATGTGCCCATGCAAACACTAGTCCCTAAACCTCTTCTGTACCACAAGTGATGTTCATTGCAGAGGCATGTAAATGAGATCATGATTGGCTTCATCCCACGCCAAGTTGAAAGTTATGGACACTATGTTTCACAACTTATCTGTAAAACTTAGGCACAAAGGCTAGAATCACAAGTTCACACACATGCATGTTTACTTTCCCTTTTCACTATTCTATAGTTCTGCAAACTTTGAGTTTGAGCCATCTTAGGACCTGTCATCAGTTTCCTTTTGTCTTAAAGGGAGATGTTCCTTTGGCTGGACGGCAAACCTTTTAGTGGTACCTAGTACATAGTGTAGCAAGGACATAGACACGGGTTCCAAATGTGACATTTTGTTGCGAACTAGGGTCACAGTCACAATCTCACATAATATGATATTGTCCGTTTTAACTCGTAGTTGAAGTTTTATGAACTTAATTTAAAAAAAACTCTTACCAACTGGGATTGTCACTCTGTATGTACCAATCCGTATTGAGAACCTCCATCCAATCGAGCACAATGGACTATCACATCTTCTTTATTCCTTGACTCGTTACTTTTCATACTCCACGTCCCACAACACCGTTAAAACAATAGCCAACTCTAAAATAATTACAATATGAATCCTATTATCTGAGTTGTTAGTATGATATTATCCCCTCCAATATAAAATTCCAATCCGAGTGATATTTTTTACTTCTCTTTCAAAAGATAGTGACTCGAGATAGTGACTCATCAATATTTTCATAGTGTGGGGCGCCATAGAATGAAGTCTTAAGCCAATTGTTTGGCAGTCATAAAACAATAGGCTCCATCACGGAGTACAAATTACACACTAATATAGTAGCTCAAGTCCATTTTCCATAGTCACGGGAGTTACAAGCATCCAAAGCTTTCAATTCTAGCCTTTTCCCTAACAATTCTCTGACATTAGTCACTGGTTCCTGCAAAATTTAATTCCCTAGGTTGCCCGTTGGAACCTTAATTTGATCCAAACCGGTTCGATATCCACATAACAATAAGTTTCATACACGAGACACGATTAGGATATGTTCTAAATACAAATATTTCATTTTCATTTTTTGAAAAATTAAACATCCATCTTCACCAATTGTTTATGGGATCACCTACTATATGTAATGACCCAACCATCAATAACAATTGCCCGTTTGGACCGGAGCCTGCACGAATTTATTTTTGATAATCCTCAAAATGCATCATATCATAGGAGAGTGGTGGTCTACGTATATACCCTTTACCCCTTTCACTCTCAAGCAATGTGGGATGTTGGGTATTACAAACTACCCCCTTAAATTCTCGACGTCATCGTCAAGCTTTCTTAAGGCCACTATCTGTCCCAGGACCAACCATCCGTGCAAGACTCTAGAGGTGGCCCCTACGAGCTCAAGAGGTGGATCCCAACACTTTGTCCCCGCATGGCACTCAGTTTCTGCAATTCCGGATAGTCCCGCTCTGATATCATTTGTAACGACCCGAGCCACTAATGGGTCGAGCCCTCATTGGCAGCTCTCGGGGTGACACTGTACCAACACAAGTCTTTTCCCGTGCACTTTGGCCTCACTCGTGCACGAACCGGGACACTTCTCAATTAATCACCCATCCTAAGATTACTCAAGAGCAATCACACTTAACTCTGGAGTTCTTCTAGATGGATTCCCTAAAAGAAAGGTGCACCTTGTTGATATGAGTAGCGTTCTCAATCATTTTAAGCTCTTTGGATTTGACTTGAAATTCTGGGGCGTTACATAATATTTACATTATAATAGAATTCCATCTCATCTTAAAACTCGAATTTTTAAATGATATAAGAGCCTTTGAATCACGTCAAGTATGGATTCGAATCTATGCCCCATGTTAAGTTTCCACCGATTAAACTTTTTACAGATGTTGAAATCAGTCACGTGGTAAATTGAAGTTGATTTATATCATCATTATATTTCATGAAAACTTCACTAGACTAACCCAAATCAACATTGATTATATTATCGATATTTGATGCTCATTAAATATCGATGATTAGGTCCAGGCATGCTATCCTAATTTTGTAGTAAATATCATACATATTCCATTTACTTACTTCCCACCCTTCCTACAACAATGTATTGTTTCATTCTTCGGAAAATTATACACCCATCTTTGCCCCTCAATTAGGTTCACCCCCTAACGTCTCATCTTGTATCAACTCGTTTCAATTTTCATCCAACTTTATCTGTCCCAAATCAAATATTACGTTTATCCGAGACGGATGAGCTAATTACTTATCAGTCCTCATGGTTGTAAAAATTCAAATGATATCCCTCCAAGTCCAACGTTCCAAATATGGTAACACCAACCCAACTACATTAAATACAGAGCACGACAACCAGCGACACCTCTGCAAAATCTTTATGATTCCTAAACCAATCACACACCGTCCGATCAAATCCGGTCAATTCCCACCGTCCGATTAGCATGAAATGCACTCAACTTTCCCTCTTTACTTCACTCTCTTTCACCCACATCACACACAGTCAAAGAAAGAATCAACAACTTATTTCCGCCACCTTACTCGCCACCGTCAATATCCCCGGCCAAGTTTCGGAACCCACCTCTGAAATTACCTCAGCACTCTCCAGTGCTGCTAAAAAATTCAATCTTGGTAGGAAGAGCTATGGAGCTGTGTTCATGGAGTAAGTGTAAAAATCTAGTCTTTTTGCTTTTGTTCTCTTGTTTATGCTGCAAAGTGTTGAGTTTGGGTTCAATTTCGTCATTGCAATTTCGTATGGTGAAAAGGGTTCGGTTTTCTGTGGTTTGAAATCGGATGGTTCTCATGTAGCTAGCTGTTTTGGGTCAAATCTTGTTGTTGTTCAGTCAACTCCAAAGAATCTGTCTTTTCTTGGTTTAACAGGTGGTAGTGGATTTGTTTGTGGGCTTCAGATGGATTTGAACCTGCCCTTTTGTTGGGGTAGTTCAGGGCTTGTTCCATTGGGTAAGTCTTTGAAAATGGGGAATGGGAATCCAGAGTATTTGGAAATTAGTGCAGGTGATGATCATTTGTGTGGGTTGAGGAAACCTTTGATGGGGAATTTGAGGAACATCTCTTTAGTTGATTGCTGGGGTTATAACATGACGAAAAGCCATGTATTCGATGGGCAGATAGTGTCGATTTCGGCAGGTTCTGCTTTTAATTGTGGTTTGTTTGCTCAGAATAGGAGTGTGTTTTGCTGGGGTGATGAGATTAATAGTAATGTGCAAGGGCTGATCCCGAAAAGGTTGAAGTTTAAGAAGATTTCTGCTGGAGGGTATCATGTTTGCGGCATTTTGGAGGATTCGAGGGTTGTTTGTTGGGGGAGGAGTCTGAATCCTGATGAAGAGGTCTCGTCGAATTCTGTTTTGTATGCGGGAGAGCTTAATGTGGATATAGGACAGTCGACGCCACTGGAACCTATGCTTTCGGTTGTTGGGGGACGGTTTCATTCTTGTGGGCTTAGGAGTTATGATAGAGTGGTTGTTTGTGGGGATTTATAGTGCCAAAGAGTACACTGCCGCCTAATGGTGTGAAGCTTTACGAGATTGCTGCTGGGAGTTACTTTACATGTGGAGTTCTTGCTGAAAAATCGCTGTCTCCCGTTTGCTGGGGTGTTGACTTTCCTGTGGTTCTGCCGATTGCAATTTTGCCTGGAGTCTGCAAGCCGACTCTTTGTTCTCATGGTTTTTATAGTCTTGATAATGCGAGTGCTCCTTGTAAGTCTCCTGGCTACCATATCTGCTTGCCCTGTAGTGTTGGTTGCCCAGAAGGAATGTATGAAGCTGATAAATGCAGTTCAACATCGGATAGGCAATGTCGGTATAATTGTTCGGCTTGCAGATCTGGTGACTGTGTTACCAGCTGTTCTAGTGCTGCGTCCAGTGGTAAAAAGAATCAGAAGTGGTGGTCATTGCAGTTACGCCTTATAGTCGTGGAGGTCATGTTTGTTGTATTCTTGGTACTTGCCATATCGTTGTTTTCAGTGCTGTATGTGCGGCACAAGTTAAGGAACTGTAGGTGCGTTGTTACGTCTCAGAAAAGTAATAAAAATAGCTCCTTTCGCGGGGAGAGTGGTAAAGTTAGGCCTGAAGTAGATGAGTTGAAAATACGGAGGGCTAAAATGTTTGCTTACGAGGAACTAGAAAGAGCCACAGGGGGTTTCAAGGAAGAATCACTCGTTGGAAAGGGTAGTTTCTCGCGTGTCTTTAAGGAGTTTTAAAGGATGGTACTGTGGTTGCAGTAAAAAGGGCTATTTTGACTCCTGATTTGGAGAAGCACTCAAACGAATTTCACACTGAGCTTGACTTGCTTTCAAGGTTAAATCATGCACATTTACTTGATTTGCTTGGGTACTGTGAAGAGGCTGGAGAAAGGCTACTTGTTTATGAGTTCATGGCTAATGGTTCCTTGCACCAACACCTTCATTCTGAGAACCAGGGAAAAAAAGAGCATTTGGATTGGGTACGTAGGGTTACCATTGCGGTACAAGAAGCTCGTGGGATTGAATATCTGCACGGTATCCCCCAGTGATTCACCGCGACATAAAGTCGTTAAACATTCTTATAGACGAAGAGCACAATGCTCGTGTGGCAGACTTTGGTCTTTCCTTGTTGGGACCTGCTAATAGTAGCTCCCCACTAGCTGACCTTCCTGCTGGGATGCTTGGTTATCTTGATCCCGAGTACTATAGGCTTCACTACCTGACAACAAAATCTGATGTTTACAGCTTCGGCGTTTTACTTTTAGAAATCATAACCGGTCGAAAAGCTATTGACATGCGATGCGACGAAGGAAACATAGTCGAATGGGCTGTCCCCCTGATCAAATCAGGTGATATTGCATCCATTTTGGATCCGGTTCTGAAACCTCCTTCAGATCTTGAAGCTCTAAAGCGAATAGCTAATGTGTGAGAATGAGAGGAAAGGAGAGGCCATCAATGGATAGAGTAACTACGGCTTTGGAACATGCACTTGCATTGCTAATGAGTAGCCCGAGCAATGAGCAGCCTATTTTGCCGACTGAGGTTGTTTAGGAAAGCAGTAGAATGCACAAAAAGAGCTCTCAGAGATATGGAAACCGATCAGCTTCTGAAACAGATGGTGGAGACGTGGAGGATCACAGAATAGAAATACGAGCTCCATCATGGATAACATTTCCCAGTGTTGCCTCTTCCCAGAGACGCAAATCATCGCTTTCTGACTCTGATATTGATGGAAAGCATCTGGAATCGAGAAACACAGGAAATGGGAATGGTGTAGGAGATGGGTTGATGAGAAGCCTTGTTGAGGAGATCAGTCCTGCTTCACCTCGACAAAACATGTACTTGCAGCACAACTTCTAGTCAGCATCCAAACGATGCAGGTAGAGTTCTGTTCTTGGCTCGCTACTAATTTATCGATCTTGCGGTTTAATCTATGCAAAAATGTGCAGATTTTCCTCGAGATCAAATCTATCATGTCTTCATCAATCTTCTCTCTTTTTTTAGTAAACTAAACCCCAATTGTTAGTAGATATGTTAAGTACACCAGCCTTACCAATGTCCCCTTCGACACAAAACGATGACTCCGTTTAACCAAGCTAGCTGAAAAGTTAGCTAGTAGCTGAATAATTAGCTGATAGTTTATTAAATAACTTTTTTTTAACAAACTAACTTGGTTAGCTTCTCAAATCAGTTAGCTTTTCAACTAGTTTGTTTGAGAAGCTACGTGTTCACGTAACGAATTTTTTATTAAAAAAAGCTCATTGAGCTGAAAAGTTAGTGGTAAACAGAGTCGATATGTAGTCACCATATCATCTAGCATGTCTCAGCAAGTCGAGCCAAGAATCAATGATAGAAAACTACACCTATGAGAAAGGATATACCTACTAGCTTGAGTCTAGCTTTTATAGTTGTTTTGTTATCTAGTCGAGTAAGACTCCAATCTTTGATATTCGATAAGGTTAAATTTATTATTATATATCTACATGTACTTTTTGCTAACGAACTCGAGCTGGCCTAGAATTTGATTACAACTCAAAACTAATACTTGTCGTAATTTGAGCTCTAAAAATAGTTTTTTTCTTTCTTTCTACTGAGATGAGTTTGAACTCCGATTAGACAACTACTCAAACTCAGACGAGTAACATATTTTGCTCAACTTGGCTCATTTAACACTATATAGGTGTTCATAAATCGGTCCGTGCACACAAAATGCATTCTTGAGTGAAGCACCTACAATATGAAGCACAAGGAATGTAGTACTCCCTCCATGACTTTATTCAAGAAAACTTCATACAATTTCTCATTTTTAAATCCTCAATGGGTAGTACTATTTCAAAATTCCATCACATGGAGACCTTCATAAAATTTATTATAACTGAGATCCTCTGCATTATAAAATTATATTAACACATGACTTTTTGTATTGTATTATTATATTAACATAATACTCGCTGAGTTATAACATTATATTAACACATATCAATTCTTTTTTTATAATATTGAATTTTAAATTTTTTTCCAAATTTCAATTAGCAACTTGCTCAAAATGGAGTTGTGAATCTTTAATTAATAGGCGTACTTGGATAGTTGCATCGTAAACGATACTCCATCTCATATTTTAATAGTATTTACATCATGTATCGATCTATAAATCACAACTATAATAACTATAATAAGTTGTTTTCCAAATTCCAATACAATAATATGGTTTTACGTTGGACGGTTACAATCCACGCAGCGGATTCCCCAAAATCTTTAGTACACCGATAATTACATTCTATTTAAACTAGAAGTAAAGATCTTGACCATAAACATGCCAATGATATAAAACGACTTGAATTTGATTAACTTCGTCATTATCTTTTACAAATTAAAAAAACTTCACACTAGACTAATGTCCACACAATCAATATAGGTCACATTATTGATATTCATTAAACATTGCATTCATACCAAATTCATCTCCCTCAAATAAATTCTAAATTAATGTGATCTGGTTGAAAACGGACATAAACTTATTACTATACTTTATAATTTAGGATTCATAATTCAATAACATATATCATATATATTTCATTTATATACGTCCCAAATTATAAATAAAAATGTTTCGTTTTCATTTTTGAAAAATTAAATATCCATCTTCACCAATTGTTTATAGGTCACCTACTAATGCTACACTATAATAGAATTCCATCTCATCTTAAAATTCGAATTTTTATATGATATAAGAATCTTTGACTCACGTTAAATTTAGATTCGAATCTCCGTCCCATACTAAATTTTCATCTAATTGAACTTTTCACAAATATTGAAATCGGTCATGTAGTAAATCGAAGTTGATTTATATCATCATTATAGTTTATGAAAACTTCACTAGACTAATAACCCAAATCAACATTGATCATATTATCAATGCTCATTAAATATTGATGATTAAGTCTGAGGCATGCCATCCTAATTTCGTAGTAAATACCATACATATTCTATTTACATACTTCCCAGTTCCCACCCTTCCTACAACAATGTATTGTATCTTTGAAAAATTATATAACCAACTATATTTAGTAAAACATATTTTTTTTAACACGATAAAGGTGACTCGACCTCCCAAACTATTAATTGGGAGTGAAACGTATTACCAACTAAGTTGCGCTTCATTATCAGGTTTACCTTTTAACGTTTCACCTTGTATCAACTCCTTTCAATTTTCATCCAACTTTATCCGTCCCAAATAAAATATTACGTTTCTCCGAGACGGATGAGCTAATTACTAATCAGTCCTTATGGTAGGGAAAATTCAAATGATATCCCTCCAAGTCCAACGTTCCAAATATGGTAACACCAACCCAA
>JAYMST010000088.1:0-12571 GCA_036897805.1 Plantago tenuiflora | reverse complement strand
AACCAGTTTTAACTTTTCTCCTCTTGTAAACAATAGCTCGCGAGTACTTAGTACATAGAGGGATAAAGATCTTAGCTGTGCCCTTTAATTATTAATTGTATTTACAAGGGCGCGTGTAGTAAATTATAAAAAGTTCTCCGCGAAGTGACAAAAGGGGTATAATCTCTTGCCTTGTCATACTGGACCCGCACTACCTAACATGTTAACTAGATAATATAATATTGCCACGGGATAATAAAGGTCCCTTTATCTTCGAGTTAATCAAGTTGTATACAAAACACGCCTTAAAGTTAAGTACTCATAAAGCTGCCCAATAATATAATGGACTATTTTTCCTTTGGCGCCATAGCATAAATAGGCGGGCAATATAAGGCCTCCTCTGCTAGATAATATACAAAAATGATCTATTACCAGCAGCCAATTAAACAATGAAATAATACTGAGAAGAAGAGTATAGAGTAGGCAATTACCCCTAAGGAGCTTGTAAAGCCATACTACCCCTTTATATTAGTTTGCTATAAGTGGCGTACGTAGGAGTAGCTTTAATGCCTTTAACGGAAACTATACATAAAGGAAATGCTTGACTCTTCATTTAATTTAGTAGTGTAATAAGGTCACATAGTCTAGTCTATTAAGTATACTACTAGTGTAGATATATTTAAGGCCCCTTATCTTATTATAAAATCTTATTATAAAGTATACAAAATATTAGGAAGGCTCTAATCACATTTTGCTTAAGAAAAGATTGCATTACCCACTCTGCTCATGCTATTCTTGTCTTTTCATTTTAAAGAGATTTTCACCCTTACAAGATGGTCATAGAATTGGCCCTAGTACTCTTGTAGAAGGTGTATTTTATAGAACACAGCTATTATCTAAGTCTTAGTTTTATAGTATAGTAGCCTTTGTAAACTTTGTCTTTGATACCAATTCTATGTATGGGGCTTGTTCTGTCTTTTTACTTTTGGAAGATAGCGAAGAGGTGCTTCTAGTACGAGGATGGTAGCCTTTATTTAATAGAAATTGTAGTACTTGCAATGTTAGCTCTTATAAAGAATGTACATATACTTGTGTCTGATAGAAATAGCCTAGAATACTCTATTTAATATGAAACATGTAGTAGCAAGCTCTTATTAAATAAATTACTCAAGAAAGAAAAAGCAAAATTTATTTTTACAAGATCTTAACCCTAGGCAGACCTCCATGAAATATTAAACACGTGGTATAAAGCGATTTAGCTATATAAACTCTACTCAAGTACTCAAATTCTGCAAGAAATAAAGGCAGAATCTAAGAGTCTAATATAAATTATATAAATATAGTCTAATACCTAAATAGTTATAAAAACTATGCAGTAGTTCATGACTAAGCAAGTACACGTGAGTGCATCGAAATAAGAGACAAGTAACTATAATTACTGCAGCTAGTGTGAAATAAGGATCCTTTTTAGTGCAACTTGACGTGCCATAATTCTAATTCATTCAGTTATGCAAGAGTTAATTCATAAGTACTGAGCAAGCTAGGGGCGAGTGCAAGTGCCGTAAATCTAAATTAAATGCCAATAGGGCAATATCCCTTTCAGTATATCTCCAAAATAGAGGGTAGGCCCTAGCATTTATGGCTTGCTTCTTAAGTAAGAGCTTATAGTATTTCCTACTCCAGTATAAAGCGCGTCCCTTTCTTAGGTATTCTCTAGAAGTAATTAGTCGCTGGAAGTCATATGTCATATCTTAAAGTTATTTGTTACATATAATGAAGTCACAAAAGTACCCGAGGTTGCTATTTAGCTTTTATCTTTTAAGCTAAACCTTTGCACTAAGTGAAAATAACCATTAACAGCTTAAGTATGCCCCCTTAAAGGTTTTTATTTATATAGAAAACTCCTTAATAAAGTAGGGCAAAGTAATTACTTGTGTAGGAATTTACTACCTAGAAATATAATACTTGAGTGTGGTTAGAGAATGGCTGTGAATAACGCAGGAAGGAATTCTAGCTCCAGTCCAGTATAAGACGAGCTTGCTCGTAGAGAAAGAGCACTCACCTTTTTAAATATGTGACTTACATGCCCTTACTCAGCGTTTGCTATCTTATGGCTGCATGCTTTCCTGAAGACTTCGTATACTGTGTATTACTAAAGATAGCCGAGGCAGCCTAATTATAAATTATAATAGCTATTTATACTAGCTATAAATAGCATCAAAGCAACTCTAGATAAATATAACGAGTGTCTTCTGAAGAGAGCTGTACTCTATCCTTACTTAACAAGATATGCACCTTTAACAAATATAGAGGATGTAGTGTAGCGGGCCTTTCATTCTTACTATTTTACTAAAAGAATTGTAGCTTAGAAGTCTTATATATTATCTAAGCAGCGGTAATATATAGCGCAATGATTTTATATTTTATAAAGTGCGGGCTTAGAAAATAAAGGGAAATAGTATTCACAACAGTATCTCCATTTTCAAAAAGGGGCGGTGTATTTTAAGCTAACTCAACCAATTACTATAAAAAAACAACTTTTTGGGTCAGGGGGCGCAACTCCCTTCGAGGCCCTTAAGTATACTACACACGAGGCTATTATATCTAAAACAAGTTTTTATTCAAGGAGTACTTTGATGTGTGCGCTACGTTCTTTAAATGTTAGATAATAAAGGGACAATATTCCACGTGCGCTTTCACTATTTTCACTATATAAAATAAAGTCTTTCTCTAGTAAAGCATATTCTGGTATGGGACTAGGGGTAGTGTTTTATTTAGTATAATTCGCTTTGTAGTATAGTCTTTAAAGAGCAGGGGCCCTTTATTTATAGTATAAAGGTACTGCTAGTGGAGGTAACAATGTGTAACTTCTTAGTACTAGCTTTGCTTTAATGACACATTGCTAGAGTACTTTAAGTACAAATTAAAACCTATATTTATGGATATTCTGATACTGCGGCACCTCTTTCACCAACTAGGTATTTGTATTGGGGCCGAGGATATAATAGAAAAGCATTGTACTTAATAAATATGTACTAGATTATAGAAGTAAACTCTTTTTAGAGTAGGGTGCACTAGTATTTTACTAGTGAACTGTCTTGGGGAGATTGTATTTACAATTAAAGGAAAGGGTTAGGTGCTGCAGCAGCATATAGTAGGTTCTTTGGCGCAATAGCCGTAGCCTAATGTTGTCTAATAAAATCAAAGTGAATGGGGCTAAAACTCTATGGCACAATAATATTTTTCGTGGTATAAAGGACAATTTCAGTTTGCTTTCAAATTTAGGGAATATTTTCTTCAAATTTAAAAAGTATTACATAAGCAAGACAAGGAGCACTCATACGTTTATATATCTCTTTTATAAAAGGAATAGTGTGCATGTAACTTACTTTAAATAGCTTGCTTATTAGATTATTGTATGAGAGGAACTCACGTTATGCGTAACTAATGTATAAATATTTCTCAAGTATAAAAAAAGGAGTTAGGACACCCGCTTTCCTGTAGTCTTTAGGTATTTACCAGGGTATTCTTAATATTTAATGGCTTAAGTATGTATTTCTAAAATAAAATATAGCATAAGGAAGGGGCGGCTCTCTATAAGCTCTAGTATTTGTATCTTTAAAGGTATGATATTTAAAGTCATATGCTTGTATAAATTAGAGTATGTATATGTGAATTGTTTAATTATATTATATAAGATAATCTTTGAGAGAGTAAGAAGAGATATCTCTATTATTATAAAAGGGAGGGTGCGTAGTTACTAACTAGTACATAGGTTACTTACATAGAGGTATAGAATAGAGAGGACTAGTGCTTTCTTCACTAACAAAGTCTAACTCTAATATTAAGGTAGTGTACTAAGTCATATTTATATTTAGTAACATAAAAAGACTCAAATATTAAATAAACTGAATGATAGACTTATGTCCGTAAGATAAGGGGCATTCCTTAATATTATTCTTAATTAAGTATAAGTTTCTAATACAATAAATTTATAAATAATCTAATAGAAGATACTTTTAATTATTTTTGGAAACCAAGCTTGTCAACCAAGAGAAGGGATAGGGGTATGAAAACTTAACTAAGTTACCTCCACCGAATGCATTATAAAGTTATGAAATCTAGAGTCATAAAGAAAGAGCAAAGACTAACCAAAAGCCTTCTGAAGTATACTAAGGAAGTATCTCTAGCTCTAAACGTGCTAAAGTACTGCTTTAAGATATATTGCCTTATCAAAAAAAATGTACCTACTATAGTACAAGCTGCAGACTGGTCACAGGTATATGTCTTCTTTATATGCGCGATAGTCCTGTATTTGTTGGTTATAAAAAAAACCTCGGCGCTAGCATGAGTTAGATCTGGTTGTGTTACTCTTTAGTTATAGCTCAGATGGAAATTCCTCCCAGCTCCCTTTTTCCTAGAAATTTATTAAGGGCTCCAAGCTCTAACGATGCATTAAATAATAAGTTAAAGATGTTAGGGTAACTTTGTGATTACATACCTAATTAATAATTAGGAAGAGGACTCAACTCAATACACCCTAAGCAAGCTAAGTAGTTATAAGTACATAGACGCGACGCAAGTACTGCTTGTATAACAGGGCTCTAGAAAGAGGCTCTAACCGCCTTCCTATGGTATAATTTTCTAGTGAATTGTTAAGTCTTTTTTTATGATGAGTACTGGATCTATCTCATATTCCAGGCTAAAGTATACAAATAACACCTTACGCTTTAGCAAATTCTCTTTCTTTACTTGAAGTGTCTCTCCTAGTGCAATTAATTATGCGTATGTAAATATGTAAAAGCCTTTAATTTTGCCAGTATACATTATAAAGGTAGTTTTTTTACAAATACAAGCAGACATCATTATAGAGATTCTGTTACTATAGCTGTTCCATTTTCATTCAGCTAGATATTTTATTAAGGCGCCTGTATTTTTATCCTAACGCTACTAAGCGCAAATATTTTAGGAAAACGATTCTTGCGAGTTATATAAGAGCAAGGCCGAATCAAGGCAAACAAAAGAAGTTCTAAACATGCCTTAGAAGTGGGCATTAAAAAAGATAAAATAAGGGGCGTAGCTAAGATAACATACAAATTCGTGCATGAACATCTATTTTGTAAAAATGGGAGGGGCAGGTTGTGTAAATATTTCTTACGTTACAACTACAGCCTAGAATGGATGTATATATTTGTTAATAAACTACAGCGCAGCACACGGTTAAGGCATTAATAAGTATATAAAGAACAAATGAGAGGGCAAGTGATATCCCTTTACCTGTTAATGGGCAGTTTTTTGTATACTTATTTAAAGTGACGCTATGTCCAAGGCTTGCGTAAGAAAAGTACTCTAGTCCCACGGCAAAAGACATATTGATAAATAAGCACATCTTGGACAAGCAAACTGACTAGGGCCTTTAACTAGAGTTTCTTTACATACAGATTAATCATATCCTTACACTAAGGCTTAAGTCTTAGTATGTTACTAAGTCAAAATATAGCGCAAGTAATTATTTAGCCACTTCTAGTCTAACATATACTCCTTTTTCTTAAACTAACTTGCGAGTAAAGTAATAGGCAGCTTCTCGTGCGTTCGTTATATATAATTATAATTAACAAAGGGGGAGCTCGGGGCTTCTAGGTAAACGACTCTTTAAGAATTCATGTATAAATAGCGTGTCAATATTAGCCAGGGCTACTCCAGTAAATGCTAAGTGTTCTTTATGGGGCATATGTAATCTACGTAATTGTTCAGTTCTAAATCTGTCTTTAAGTAAATCTACGAAAAGAGGGCACTTTATGTTCTTACGTCATTCCCTTTTGATTCCCTTTTGTCAAATTATTTAAGTATATCTGCGTCTTTATCAAGTATAGTATAATAACCTGTTTCTCAAAGAAGCTGTAAAGCGAGTACCTTTTTCCATAAGGCAAGCCATATACCTGTATCTATAAATTGTACTTTACTCAAATACTTTAATTATAATAGAAATAGAGCAATACCAGGTACTATATTACTATTACTACAGAAAACTTTGCGCTACTCATGATCTACAGAATCCTTGCTGCCTTATCCGTTTAAAAGAATTTCTTGCTATATAAATACGTGCTTAGAGTTGATCCTAGACGTATTGCATTTTCTTAAAAGTAGGTTATAATATTAAGATACAGGGGGCTTGCAACAACTACCCGATATGTTCCTAAAGTGTAGCAGTTTATCAAATATGACCAAGATATTTTCATGCATTAATTTTAGGAAACGCAACGAGCCCTCATAATTATGAAGTAAAAGAAATTAGCACCTGAAAGAGAATACATATAAAACGACACCTTCTATCTAATAGAACTATCTAATAGAAGTATATATAGAAGTATATACATCTCAAAATATAGTTCTTTAAGTAAGTGGCCTTTTGCTAGTTGTCCTAGATACGTAAAAGCAGAATCAAGCCTATTTTTAAGTGCCGTTCCATTATTGTAAGGCTAGTTATAAGTACGGATACAATTATTTGAACACATTAAAGTTTTTATCATGCATACCCAAGTACCTCGCTGCTATAGTTCTATCACATTAGAGAGCTTACATTACATAAAAAGTTGTAATTAGGCAGCCATCTTGTAAAGCACCAAAGACATAAGCTATATACTTTATATATATATATATATATATATAATAAGTATATATATAATAACCTCTCTTTCCAACCAAACCAGCATGGACTATATTTTAAGGATAACTATATTAAGCTATAACCTGCTCAAGTAATGAATTATGAAAGTATAACATCTTGTGCCATCCATAGGCTTGGTAGTCTTTGAAAGCTTGCTAGGGTGCAGTATTGTATTTGTATCTCTTTGCTCAGGCGTAACCTTGTGGACTTATTCTTATTATATTATAGTGATTTTGTCCTGTCTAACTTAATTAAGATAGGCATTCTCCCGCGTTAGCTATAGAAAGTTATAGGCGGGGTAGGTCTTTACCCACAGCATAGCGAGGCATTTCTAAGTACTTTTATAATATATGCTTTATGTGCGTCTTCTTATACTCTTATAGGTTCAAGCAGTAACATTCCGAGCTCATAAAGTATGACTTAAAGGCGCACATTTATAGTAGATTTTCCTGCACTGCACCCTTTCTGTAAATTTTCTATTAATAAGTATGTCTTCTACGTCGGTGTTAGCTGTAACCTATAAATGTAAATAATCAAGTGCAAGACCAAAGTACTTAATTTATAATACCAGAGTATCCGACCATTAAGGAGCACATTTCTATAAGATGCCTCTAAGAAGCACGTAGTCATATTTATATAATTATTAAGTAAACTGCTAAATGGAGAATATAAGCAGCGGTGCACGGGAAGTTAGTAATGCACACTTTTTTTATGAAATATTGTGCTAGAGTCCTTCAAGATGTAATTAAATTATTTACTATAAGCTAAGAGGCAAGGGCAGATTACATAATGCTTGAGTTCTATTACTACATATCCACGAGTTCCTACTTAAAGTTATTGGCAAGAACTGTATTTGTGCCTTAAAATTATGTACAGCCACAACTTGCTTAATTATAGAGATAGAATACATAGTGCTGAATGCCTCTTCTTTAAGTGCAAGGGCACCAATAACTAAGCCGTTCTCTAATAGTTGTTTTAACTATTTATCATGAGGAAAAGGGAAGGCTGCTAGAATAAGCAAACAGGCTTTTAGTAAAAGATAGTGCACGACTCTGCGAAGGCTCATTTATTTTTAAAAGAGGGGGCTCATTAGCTTCTTATTTATTATTAACTAGGTAGTTTAATGTACCCAATTATTTCGGGACATGTTTTGTTAGAGTAGTAACACACAAAAAGCAGAACATATAGTCATAAGTTCTCTATCAGCAATGGCAGCACATCAAGTCTTGTACTAATCAATTATGTAAGTATGTAAGAGCTATACGGTGAAAGATATGCAGCATTTAATTCAAAATCTTACCTACTAAAAAAGGAGTGCAAGGGGTAGTCTTCTCTCTCTAAGTCTTTACAAAACAAAGCCTTTACCTTATCCTTATAGACAAGTTTTTATTCAAAACTAATTAATAATTTTAAAGTATAATTTATAAAAAAAGGGCAAATTTCCTACTACAGTTTCTAGTACCAAACAAAGAAAAGATATGTCAGAGCGTAGCATAGAGCTACAGGTACTCTTAGTCCAAGGCACAACTAAGCCACAGGTTATTAAAATAAAGCAAAGATACTCCTAAAGGCAGGTAATTTAATAATTCTTTAAAGATGCACTAATACGTAATAAATACTGTTACGCAGAGAAAATGCACTAGTGCTAACTATCTTTGCGTTTTTACTGGTCAACTAATCTTGAAAAATATATCTAAGGCCTGGTACACTTAAGTATAAAGTATTATATATTAAAAAGTACCTTATTAAGAAATAATTAATTAGTACAGAAAGGAGTAAGGGAAATTTTATAATAACTTTAGGTACGTAAGAAAAGATAAGCAGCGCGTATAGCTTTAATTAGTAGGTAAGTTTAAGTAACCGGTTTTGCAAAAGTAAATGTATCTATCAAAGAAAGCGAATCGATCTAGGGCATTATCAAGTATTATGTATATGTCCCAAGCCTACGAATAGCGAACTCTACCTTATAAAATTTTTGCTCTTTAGTTATACGTACCCCTGCCCATTAAATAAGCTTTTAGTGCATTTGTAAGTTTTAAAATATGCCTTTATATATTTACATATTTACTGCCCTACTTTCTGTTAAATTATTTATTTGTATTGTATTTGGGCAAAAAGGATTTTTTAATAATAATCTATAAGAGGACGCTAATAGCAATAAGGTAGCGCTAAGGGGGGCATATAACTTTCTAAAAGAGCACTGCATCTTCTAGGCCTTTAGCAGCAAGCACTCATTAATAGTAATTACATAACACACGCGAGGAAAAGGGGTTGGGGAAGAATACTCCTTTAGAGAGCTCGCTACACCATATAACTCTATGAGAACCAGTAACTTGACAACAAAGTATAGCACGTATTTCCTAATCAAATCTAGATATGAGCTTCTTCCTAAGGTATCTATTAGATTTAATGTGAAAAGCATTCCTTATATAAGAGATACGCCTTTATTTTAAGGTACTTAGACTCCCCCTATTAACTAGCACTAATTCCTTCTTTCTTAAGGTAAGGCTTCTTAAAACTGTACATTCTACAAAACTAGAAAGGGCACAATAGTTACAAGGAAGTAACTTAAGAAAGCCTTAACCAGCGTTAGGACATACTGCGCACTGCTATGAAATGCCTTAATAATATAAAAATAACCTAGCTACAAGTATGACATGTGAAGTACCCTACACTCTTATATTTATGCTAAGAGTATACTAAAGTATAAGTACAAAGCCATAGGCTAAATGCAAAAGGCTATAAGTATGAAGTGTGTGCCAATGTTCTATGAAGGGGCACTTTGAGATAAATTGGAAGGGTTATAGAACCTCCCTAGTTAAAAATAATTTATAATTTAAGTTTTTAGTAAGGGCAACCCTCTTTTTCAAGTGTAATAACCTATAAAAAAGACGCGCAGGCTCTATATAATTGATTTTGTCCTAGAAGATACCCTTAAATATGGGGAGCCACCAGCACTCGGATTATCTGCAAGAGTATTCGCGCCCTTATTTATAAAGTACTCATATTACAAAATAGCAGTTTTTGTCCATGCTTTCTAGATCACACCCGGTTATATTCCATAGATAGATATAGGGCATTTTAGTTCCCCTTTTTAGGTATTCATCACCGCTTGTCTAAGCTCTTAATAATTAATTTTCCATTACAAATACAAATATTTGGTCGCACCCTTTCAGTAGTAAGATATTTTTGTACCAAAGTTGCTAAACACCTTTATTATTTTAATAGTAATAATACTACTTGGAGGCTACTAGCTAAATAGTTAAGGGGCAGTTCTATATAACATATCTTCTTGAAGAGAGTTGCTTGTCCACGTGTTTGAGATTAAGTAATTTTAGCTTTCTTTTAATTAAGCCCTTTTTACTTTAAGTTATAGCTTGCTGGTGCTTTATAAAGTATATAAGCGGCCTGCTCCCTTAACCCTTTATAAATATTGACATAGTTAGTTACTTGCCCTGACCTTTCTCCTACAATTATATAATAATGTAACATGAGAGTGCTATACAATTTGAACATGCGGAAGTCTCTGGCGTAGTTATATCTCATAATTAAGGCGAATGTTATTTACTTGCGCTCTATATTTATAATAGCATAGGTAACGCACTAACTTCATTACGCCCTTATTATTTATAGCATTCGTGTTTTCCCTGGGTACTTTTATAAGTATGCATTTACAAGTGTTTGGCGCCTTTTTATATTTTGAAAAATTAAGCTATTATTAAGCCCACCCATTTTGCATTATCTGTAGCAAGGCAAGATATGATAGAGTGGGTAGGTGAGATAGCGTGCTTCTTCGTAGAACTAGAACATATAGCTTCAAATGAATACAACCCTAATTGCCCAAGGCTTAGTGATAAGAGGTATTTATTCAATAATGTATTGTATATAATTTATGTGATTTATAAAACGGCACCTTTTCTAGCAAGAGTACCGGCATTTTCAATATTTGTTAGTTGGTTTAGATCGTCCGAGTTATATAATTTAGTTCTTTACTAATACTTAAGTAAAGGCATTTTAAAGGGGATAAATTGCGAGATAAGTAAGAGACAAGATCGCAAACTATTTGAAGAAGTATGCCTTCAAGGCCCTATACTCCCTTATAAAATAAAGAATACGCGCCTCCTGTTCTTTAGGTAGTTTGAGGGTACTATAATATTACATAGACTCTAGCGAATAGCTTAAGAGCCGTGCAGACCACTAGTATTTAACTATATCTCTTATTCTTGCTCAGGCGAGTGGTTACACTCATCACTCATATAGTAGCTTTACGTATAACTTCCTTTTGTAGGCTTAAGGCAGGGCTCTATCAAAGAGTGGGCTTGTATTTACCAAAGCTATTCGCCTATTTATTAAATAATTCCTTGTTTCTATAACTAAAGCCTAGGTTACAAGTTCCTATTATGCATGTTTACAGTTCGCGGTCTCTAGTTTGGTAATATGTCTTCGATTAACTAAGAATGCTCGCCGAACTGCCAAAAAGAAATGAATTATAAAGTAGGATTATTCCCTACTATGTTACATGACCAGGACATAGCTATAAAGTGTAATTACTTTTATTCCTCAAGACATTCCGCAAGAGTTACTTTACCTAAGTACTTTACCTAAGAAAGTTTATATATAGAGTATAGAGAGGCAGTACTTTTCTGAACTTAGTGCTATCTTAAATAAGCCTTATATCTAACAAAACCAGTACTTCAGTAACTTTTTATTCAAGGAAAAGCCGCAGGTGTAATTAAGTAACTTATCAATTCTAGATGTTGTAAGAAGAAACCCTTGTCTGATAAGAAACATTAGGAGGTATCTTTCTATATTTATAAGCCCTAATTTAGGCAACTCCCTGCTTATGTAAGACCATCTTTTAGCGAGAGAAAATACTCTATATTATTACACTTTAGTGAAGGCTTTGCGTAAGCTGCTTAATTGCGGGCGAGTATAGGATAAGATAAGACCAATCTTAGGTATAAGAGCCAAGAAATACTATTATATAAATTAAATGCCCTTGTACAGTACCTCAAATTAAAAGGTTTAAAGGAAAGACTGTCTCCATTTATTTTAATTTCACTTAAGAAAGCTAGTGGGTAGGCTGCCAAGTAATATATCATAATCTAATCGGCCAGCGATCAAGGCTGTTACCACTTCATGACTAAAGAAAGAGTACTCTTGATAATACTGCGAGATATTGTAGTATTTTAGGGCACACCCGCTTAATACAAGGACGTAAATTAGTTAAAAACATAAAGCAATATTAGAGCACTCCCTGGCGCATTACTATAGTAAAAGGTGCACATAAGAAGGAAATATAAGAAGCAAGTACATTACTGGTGTGGGGCTCATTAAGGGAGATTCTCTATTAAAAGGCAAAGAAAGGGGCAATATTCTAGTAATAAAAGGGTCTTTTTAAGGGTACAAGATAAAGCAGTTATTAATGCCCAAACAATTCCAAAACTAGGCGTACTCTATAATAAAGGATAGAAATAGTTTGTGCTTTATCTTAAGCTTTCTAAAGTAAAGTAATAAATGAATGCAGCGTTTGGGAAGCTTTTAAGTAAAGTACAAGCTCTAGTATACTATGCTTCTATACTAAAACTCAATTAATCCTTGAGGAGTGATTGCTCTCTAAATGGGTAAATACAACTCCTTCTTTAAGTGCAATCCTACCTATATAATTATTTAAAAGTGCATTTATAAGGCTAAATATGTCGTTAAAGTAAAGTATGCCTTCTTAGCAACCTGGCTGAGAGGGTGGGTACAAATATAAAACTATAGCCTTATGGGATACCTGTAGTACTTAGGCAACCCTTCTCTAGCTATCAGCACTTTACTTTATTTTACTTTAGGAAGGCTTTAAAAATAGCTTGCAGATAAAATTATATAGTTAATCAAATCATCTAGCGTATATTTTTGCAGAACTAAGGGGCCTTTTTA
>JAYMST010000087.1:0-12581 GCA_036897805.1 Plantago tenuiflora | reverse complement strand
AAAGAACTACATGTTGTGAGATAGATAAACATCTTCTCAGTTATTTTCCAGTAAAAGATTTTCTAAAGAAACTTGAGTATTTCAGCTTCTGTCTGTCACTAACCTCTACCGCTTTACGACCCGATGCAAGACAGATTCACTGAAAACCCCCTTTGCATAACTCTAGCTCCAAAGATGATCATTTGGCCAAACACGAACAGCATTATTCGGTTACAGCCTCCTACCACCCATTTTAGCAAACCTTCTTGCCACGCCAAATATGACAGCCTTAGTCAAGAGTCCACGATCAAGAGAACAGGCCAGGGCAACAGCTCCACCAACAAACAGGAACTTCGGTAAGCTTCTTCCTGATGGCTTCTCCTCTGAACAAATTGAGTCATCATCCGCAGAACAGCTTGTGTTTTCCAGATACTCTATTGAGTCGACATTAAATTTTGTGTTGATTTGAGCCATGGAAGCACTGGGTGAAAGTGGAGATTCAGTATTCCTGTGATTCTGGTAGGCACGTAGGCCAGGGTCAATCTTCTTGACAGCACCCCACATGCCTTGCTTGATGCCAAGTTTCGCGATTTCCCAAGGAATACCCATGTCTTCGTGATGGAAAAGCAACACTTCACAGGCAGTCATTCTCCCATCTCTCTTTGATTCAGCTGAAAGAAAGACAAATAACTATTTTAGCAACTGAATGAAGCATAGCCAGCCAAAGATGGTTTCTATTTGCTCTACTGAAAGTTGTTAACTAGTAACTACAATGCCTTTTTAAGTAAGAATTCCTATTATACATGCAATCATTAAAACTGAACTCTAAGCAGAATGATCCGTCCATGTTCCATGGTTAATATAGTTTCAACATGATTATCTATCATTGAACACAATTACACAAGTGTACACAACAAACAACAAAATGAACTGTTGGAGTTCTGTATCCAAATAGAATTTCTGTAATCCAATGAAAAATGTGTAAAACGCAGTAGATTGATAAGGAGGAGAGTATGTACCTGTACGAATGAACCAACTAGAATAGTACAGATCAACCCGTCTGGGCTTATTTCTTCGCAGCACAGAGTTTGGAACACCCTAATACATAAAATAACATCGAAATGAGTATCTCCAGAAGATGCAATAAAAGATAATTGGAAACTATATTTAACAGCCCAATCCAACAAGTCGAACTACTTTCTTTTAGCACGTAAACTGGTTAAAAGTGTTATACTAACACACCAAAGAAAGAAAAAGAAGCTAATCCTGTATCCGGCAAAAGAAATATAAAATGACACAATCAACTTTCAAGAGTTGCAAAACATAATACGACATCCTAGAAGCATTTCCATAAAATGATCAAAAAGTGATTTGGGAAAGATCTTATATAGTAGGCAAGACAAACAATGCAGTGTCAATAAAACTATCAGCTATCTTGCACCGAGCGAGAAAACAAATGATATCACGACAAAATACATCAAATGTTTCACAGCACCGCATCATATACAATGATAACGTAAGAGTCTATAAGTACAACTACATTTCGGTTACAAAGTGATGTCTATTCGTCATAACAATATCAGCTGGTTTCGTAACACAAAGACAAACGATACCACGACATATTACAAAGAATGTTTCACAGCATTTCAGTATATGGAATGATTACACAGAATCTATATGCAAAATTGCAAATACTGATATATCTCGATAACAAAATGATGTCATTTTCCCAATAGACCAATACTATAACATATCAAGACTCAGTGCGTAATAAAATTCAAACAACAAAACGGCTAGTTTCTCCCCCCTTACCTTTGTAACGCAATAATAAGTACGTCCAGATTCCCAAATCCGCCGACCTATAATGTACTCCCTGTCACTACAAAAGAAGGGAAACTGCAAAAGCATAAAAAAAAACTGTAGTAAGTACACCACCTCAACAACCAAGCCATCAAATTTGAACCCACATAAAAGAGGAAAGTGGCTATTACCTTCCTCACCCACTTAACAACCATCGTCCCACTGTCGGTGCATTGATCTAATGTTTCAGCACTAATGAGCATGTCATCCCATTTAACTCTAAATTCATCATCCCAAAAGAAATCTCGCAACATTTCAGGAGTAGCATCTTCATATACAGTTCTACTACGATACTGAGGAGGTCCAGTCTACACAAAAGCAGAAACCCTTATTCAATAAGGCACATAATTCAACATCATATAACCCAAACTACTAAATTAGACTGTGTATAAAGAATCTACCTCAGGATCTCTTCTCCAAGCCTGGTAGCTCATGTTCGGGGTCGACTTATCCATCATCTGAATCCAGGAGGGACCTCCATCCTTCTCTTCGACTAAACTATGCAAATGTCTAAGATCATCTCCATTTACAAGGCCAACTTTCTCATTCTCTGACTTGGATGAACTGATTACAGGAAAATTCAACTAATTATCCAACAATTCATGAACTATAACATGAATACTACAACTAGTCATTCAGCTGGAAACAACATACATATACATGTATAAGATACAGGCACAAAAAAACACAAGCACAAAGCTTCAAATGGACTGTTGAATAAGGTCAAAGTTATGTACCTGTAATCTTGAGCTGAATCAGAAACCAAAGCTGAATCTTCCCTCTCAAACCCAAGCTGAGAAATCCAAGAAATGGAAGATGGCAGTTGAAACTTTACCGAGCTCAAGCTGGGTAAAGAGAGGGCCATTGCAGATTTCTTGACAGTGGAGTCAAAATCAACGTTCACATTAGCCCATTTAGGTTTCCATGCCCAACCAACCAAAACCCCAACAATAACAGCAACCCAGATGGGTGCCAAAAACCCCATAAGCTCAAACACCATGGTTCCAAATGTGGGTATTTGCAGAATTTCAAGAAAAGCCGAAATCAACGCCATAAACACAAGCAATTGGACACAAAAGTGACAAAAGATAGAAACCCCTCGATTCAATCGGATAAAGATTCAGCCTTTCATACAACGACGACTCGAGGGTTAAGCAAAACGGAAAGGAGACCCCCAAAACACACTCCGGAATGTGATTTAGGGGATAACAAGAAGAGAAAGGAGAGAAGAAAAGGATAAGAAGGGTATAAATATGTAAGAAAATAGATGAAGATATCAAAGAATAACGAAGTAGTATTATTAAAAAAATCAAGAAAATGATATAACTGAGAATAAAAAATAAGGACAAAAAAGCTGAGTTCCTGGTATTTTGTTTGTGCAGAAAATCCGAAGACAAATAACGGAGAAGATAAGGATGTGAGATGAGGCGATAAGCGGTGGATAAACGCACAGCTTGGGATTTGGATTTCCGTAGGTCCTGGTTTTTTTCACTTCACACAATCTACTGTTTTTTCTGGCATTTCATTTCAGCCCCATAACTAATTTACAGAATCTATTCAGCTACAGGACACAAAATTCAAGAAGCTGCGAAAAGTCTGAGTTTTGGAAGTAAACTACAACAAATGAAAATAATAATAATGCTTAAACTGGGCTTCTTTGGTGATTAGGGAGATGAGTATATGAGATAAGTACTGGTTTGTTGCCAAGTTGGAAATGGGATTTGGAATAAACTGAAAGTGGGTGGTGGATGATACTAATTAATTGTATGGTGCAGCAGTTTGGCTTTGTTTGAATTGGATAGATTTTCAATTGTTGAGAGAAGATTCGTGTTGGTGTTAGTTCGATCGGTTTGGTTTGGTATTTTATATTAAGATGGATGATTAAATATAATGTGAAGAGGTGGTTTCGTTTGGTCTGTGATTTCTGCGTGTTCTCATTTTTCACGTTGCAGACTTATTTTGAGTTGTTGCTTCTTGCCTTCCAGTTTGACTACACGTCACTGTTATTATAATCGCTACAGATCTTACCGCTAAACAATTGTATAATGCCTTTCTAAGACCATCTAAGAAATTGATTTGGTGTATAACTAAAATTTGAAGTTGAAAAAAATTGAAGTTATAATATTTTTAATCTGATTTTTCCAACTAAAAGTATTATAAAACCATGCACCAAGTGACACACTTGTTGCTCGACCCTTGTGAGTCCATGTCAATATTCCATCGGGTCCGGTTGAGTGGTCTTCAACTTGATGGTTACTTCGTCGAGACATTTTGATCTCATCAAATTGATTATGTTTGATCTGATGTGTACAATATATGATTGAGATTTAACTTTGTTTAAGGGTGAGTATATTATCTATTTTAATCATGGTACATCAAATCAACTAATATATTTATTTGAATGGAGAGAAATAATAATACATCAGTTAATCTATTATAAAATTATCACTCGATTTGTTACAATTAGGATATACTATAAAAAAAAGTTCACACTCATTTGAGATTGAACTCATAACCTCCGACATTAGTAGCTACATCATCTAACCCTAATTATTACATATTCATGACCTTTTATTTATATTTTGTATCGCTCCAGTAATTCATAAGGAGTGGTGGTGGTTTTTTCAATTTTTTTTTCTAAGTCGAATTGCAGGAGTGAGTGATGAATATTTAAGGGTACATGCCCTCTACCCACCCGGAAGGGGTAGGATTGTAGGAATTAAGCTGATGTGCAATGCAACTTCTCATGTACTTTTTTTATATTCAAATACCAAGTGGGTTTATTGGTGCTTTATTAATTATTATAAAGTATGAATGTCAAAACATAATACAAAAATCAAATTTAACATCCTCGTCCCTCTTATAAAGATAGGTAATCTTGAAATGATAATTTTATTTCAACTTTGACAAACTATTATGACATATTTAAAAAATGATAATTTTATTTCCACTGTTACAAAGCTATACATGATCAGGAGTCACTAATTTCTTGTGGGTATAATGAAATACTATCAATAAGTAATTAACCTACACAAATTAAGTTAATTATACATTTCATATATGAATAGTTATGTCAAAATGATAATTTTTATAATATTGAAGATCACCAACAACAGTCTGTGACCATTTTTTAATCGCAAAGATCAACTATACACAAGCAAGTAGTTCTCTATCCCAACCCACAATAGTCAAATTGGGAGACCAAACCCGGTCATACGATTCTTCAATCTAGGTGGAGTCCCAAGCTCAATCTCACATTTCGAGAGCTCAAATCTCGCTCTATAACGCTTTAGTTTTTTTTATTCATAAACTAAAAAAGATTTATTGTTTGATTACGGGTCAGAAAGGTGAATTAAAATTATTATACTTGTATAAAGGGAGTGATGGACTAAGAAATTGTTACTGCAAAGATCAAATTACTGTATTCATTTTTCACTTTTAAATCATAAGAAGACTAATTATGCAAATAGAGAAAAGTTTAAGTACCGTCCAAATGTGAAATCAACAGCCACCAAACAGTCACAAATTAGCTTCATAGTTTCAATACTGGCCACGTAAATCTTCAGAAAAGAGCAAAAAGTCATCCCTTCCTCTGTTATTATCTGCCATAGAAAAACTGACTAAGACCCAATTAATCGACCAATAGTAGTTACAAAACTCTAGTGTTCTGACAATCGCTGTTATTACAACCCATTAACAATTTGGTGGTCCATCATTTTCAAATCAGATATTCCCACTTCTTCCATGATTCTCTTTTAACTGACTAAAAGGCCCAAATCAAAACAGGTAATAAAATTGACTTTAGGTGTTGCACCGTCCGCTCAAATTATGATTGGCAGTAATGCTAGCACTGAGTTCACATCTAGACTGCACACCCCCGAGACGATAAAAACCATAGTCGAACATGTATCAGACGCATGGACACATGACATATGTCAAGCTCAAAATCGACTAAAATTTGAAAGTAATATGAATTAAATGCCATGATCAAAGAACTTTTTGCTTCTACGTTCATAGCTCAAGGTCAAAATGTTACATAAGGTACCCAAAGCCTGTACTAGCAGCAAACATGCGATTGAATGCCTTTCTTTGGCTGTAGAGAGTGATTCCGAACAATGATCTTTCGGGATAATATATTCAAGAACTAATCTTAAATGTTCATCTTCTGTTAATGAGCTTGTATCCGAGGACAATTATATTAGTAGTACACCATCTGTCCCGAGATATAGTGAACCAAAAATGGGCAGAGTGGTGATACTCATACCTCTGACTATGCTTCCTGTTACCCCTATACACAAATATAATACAAGCCATTGAGAAACTCTGCAGATTTCAGATACTGCTATACCAAATTTCTCTGTCGCCTTCCCCACAGCGCTGATGAACCTCTTCCATTCGTTCGACTGACTTGCATACACCACTGCAGCTCCAGTCAAAGGAAGCGGCACAAGGGTTGCCAGCCTGTGCCTTCCATTCGCAGTCTGATAAAACAGTAGCACAAAATGCTTTAATTCAACACCAAGTCTGATGATGCACAGTTATTCATTTAATTCACAACATTAGAAGTTAGCTAGAACTGGCAGTGCTTCAGCCGGTGAAACATCAGGAGTTACAACTGATATGTGCGAAGGGCATGGATTACGAATCACAACCCCATACGCAGTACATAAATTGGCTAAACTCATCCTTCAACGATATGCTTTCTAGAGGTCAGAGGGGTACAAACCTAATTAATGTTCACCAACCCTTGTTGACACGCAAGTATGTGTTTGGTCCGATGAGCCCGAGAGTACTAGCTCCCATGAGGAAAACCTTTAATGCAGACTTTTGGGGTGATGGCCAAAATGACTTGAGGTAAGAAAATAGGGGTCAATGTTCAAAAGATAACAAGTACATGTCTATATCCTATAGTTTTGAACGAAATTGCATATTTCCAAGTTTAGGAGTGAAAGATGTTAGACTTGAAAAATGAAGAAAGGACTTTGGAATGGAAAGTGGAAGACTTTGAAATTGAAATTTCACATGGATGAAGGCAAAAGGAAAGGCTAGTTTTCATATAGACTTATAGTGAGCAAAATGGAGTCATTGCCAATAGTAATCTGAATTGATACTTTAAGATACATCATTAGACCTTATGAGGTTAGTCTAGTAAACAAAGTTACTCTACATGGAAAACAATCTCCAGGCTTCGTATATGGCTGTACATACTATTGCAGGATACATCATACATGTAAATGGCCAAAGGAATCATATGGCGATAAGTTACCTGGAGGTGTTCCACAGCATAGGCTTCGCTCATCAATATGCTCAACATCAAGACCAATAAACCAAGAACCAAGGGACACATCCTCATTGGCATACCGGTGAAGAATGTCACTGCAGCCAAAACTAATCTTCAGAACACTGGGTTATCTGGAATGCATTATCAAAAATCAGTCTCATAGCAGAAAGAAAGGCATACCGATTAGCAGAAATATAACCGGCCAAATCTTTAGAAATCACATAAATTTGTCCAGTTGCATGCCTAAAGTACTTATTTCCTGCATCACCAAATTTCCAGTACTCTGGTTCATGGTACTTCAGTCCTCTACATAAGATGAGAATATAAAACATATCATTAATAATACCAACTTTGGATGACGAATATGCTAAAAGCCTCCATTAACCCTGTACGGCATTATGGTCATTGTAATTTGTTCATGTGATCAAATTTAAAGAGCACAAGTCATCACAAGCTTTTAATGTCTTACTTCTCTGTAAGGACAGGTCCGGACTTCATGCAGCCTAGGTAAACCCGAGGTTTTGATCGATGGTGGCCCAACAATGAACCTAGGACACCTGTCAAGATATATATCAGACAAGATATATAGGAATGCATAAGTTGGCATCTAGGGTGGGATGTGCAGTAGAAGTATGATGATTCTAACCAAGGTTGACATGCACATCATCGTCGACTTTAATATAGAAGTCGGCATCCCACTTTGCGGCAGCAGTCGAAAAGTAAGTTTGAGTTTTCGACGACAATTCGTGGTACCCTTCTACATGGTTCTGCCACATAGACACAGTTAGAATATAGAAGAAATCACAATTCTTCTGTAGAGAAATATACAGCAAAGAAAAGCTTATATGTGGCTGATGCAGAATTCTGAATGGCATGTGGATTTGCAACTAGAAGCCTAAAATCCATTTGATTGATAAAACTATTCAAGGAGAATTTTCACAGAGTCAATATAACATAAACAGAATCAGTAGTCTACCAATCGTAGAAAATCCTTGTGTTGTGCATCTTCAGAATTAATAGCTCGATCCAAGACTCCACCTGGTGTTGCACTGATCGGAGAACAAAATGAATAACAAGGAACAGGTTAAAAAAGAAGATAATTAGCTGGTGTCAAAAAAATTACATTTCCATGATTTACCTATGCCCTATCACAAATTTTATGATTATTCCCTTCTCTTTCTCCATTTTCCTTAAATTTTCCCCTGCAAAGTTAAAAGGTAATACTATAACATATTTATCCGTTATAATCTATAATTATCATTATGAACCACTAGCCGAAAGAATAGAGAACCTTGAGGCATCCATGTTTGTCGGATTGAATCTCTGCGTTTCCTGCTGCTGAATGCAGTAATTATTCCCATGACAAAGAATATCCTGGGACGATTATTAGAGGTCGAGTTTCTCAAAGTTGCGGCTAAATGTTTTTCCTCATTCTCTATTTTTGATGCTCTTGCAGCAGCAAGCTGCATTTCCAATGAAGATATGGTTCGGTCCAACGTCCTGAAGAAATCGAAGCATGTTTGATATACGAGTGCAACATTGGTAACAAATTCAAATTTCCAGGGGATACTTGAATAGTTAGATTAAAAAGAGCAATAACACAGCAATGAAAGGCTAATTTCGCAAATACTTACATTAACATGTCATGACTTTGTGAAACTTGAGAAAGTGTGTTTCCTGTCTGAGAAGTTTCCTGGTACGGGAAATCAATCTAGCTATATAACTGGAGATTGCAGGCTGAATCTAAAGAGGAACAACAAAGAAAAAAGGGATCTGCTATGACTTGCCTTATTATCACAATTTATATGAGGATGACCATCTCCTGTGACATACTTATCAGAAGAGGTAGTCATCCTGTTTGTATCGACTACATCAGGTAAGGTCCAAAACCTGAAAACAACCCACATAAAAATTATTGATCAATAAGTAACTTATACTGTTCATAAACTATATGTGTGCACGGAACATAAGTTTCCCCATCTCCACCTAAGTATACCCTAAGGTCGTAAGCTTCATTGAAACAAATGAACCAGTTGACAAAATGCTTTAATTACAGTGGAAAGTGGATGCATTAGTATAAGGATTTGTGGAGGATAATTATAAACTGTAAAATCAATTTGTTCAAACAAATCATTGCCTTTTCCATCACCTTGATATAGTTTACATACTCTTCAGTCTTCAGGCATAATCAGCTTGAGCTGACATAAGTCTAGTTAGCATGATAATTAACCAGATGTCAAATCCAAGGCAGAAATCATAAGCTTAACCAACATCAGCACTCCAATGCCCAATCCCAATCGGTAAAGAGGCGCACTTTGCTCCTCTTTGTAAATTGTAATAACCGATGACCGTGCAAAATATAAAGTCATCTGAACACATACTATATATCACTCTATCTTCATTATATCGATTAAACTGGACGGTTAAACAGCCATTGCTCTTGTTTGAACTCTAAAGCTACTCACTCTCAAGTTGTAGAGTAGAAACTTCAAATTCGTCAAGCTTAAGATAGTAGATAGCCTAATTGTTAATCACAGTCACACCCAACTTAACTATACCAAAGGAATGTAAACAAATGAAATGTTAAGAAAGCTAAACAAATAGAATCTTGGGCAAAATGTTGCCCAGGAAACAGCAACCTAGAAACAATAAACTGACTGCTACTGTAAATTAATGATCTTGATGCAATAAAGACACACTAACTAAACAAACAATATTGAAACTCAAATCCACAAAGCACAATATTATATACGATAGCTCAATAAAATCAGTAGAACTATGAGTAAAACAAAACCGAATGAATAGAAAAACTAGTGAGTACTAAAACTGAAGAGAAAAGGATTAGTACCTGTTGACAACAACAACACCCAAGAAGAAGCTAACCATGCACAGGACTAAAACCCATCTCCCAGAAAACCCGCTCATAATGCCAGCCTTGTGCAAAGACGTCGTTCTGATCCCAACTTTCAGCCCCATTAAAGCTTCTCAACCGAAAAGAATAATTGCAGAGAACCAAAAGATTCGAGCTTTAAGGGACTAATAGTTGATTAATGTACTTGTTAAAGATGATGTACTAATAAAGTGCGAAATAGTGAATGGAATCAGCTGGCTAGATGGATTAGTTGTTTACAAAAAGGCAGTTTTATTGGTGAGAAAATGGTCTCCTCCATTACTTGTACTGTATTTGTATGTATGTGAGTTTGAGAGAGTAAAGAAAGGAGATGACTGTTGGAAGAAAAAGGTTGAAAATGCTGATGGAGGAAAAGAAGTATGGCATTTGAATTTTAAATACAGTCTTGTCAAAGAATCATCTTCTCTGATTTGCTGGTCTTGCCATGGAAAGACAAAATAAATCTGCATCTTTTTAGAGTAGTATTCTGTCTAGATGAAATCGTACGTGTCTCACTTTTACTTTTGCTCCTTTATCCAAAACATTTGAGGCTTTCCTTATTCATTTTTTAAATTTTACATTTTGAGTTTTTTTACCTTAAAAGATAAATATACTTTCATATATTCAGATATAGATTTTACAACAAAATTGAATAAATTATGAAATAATTTTTCATTTATTTGAGAGAGTGGAAATTGACAAAAACATTCTAATATTTCTATTATAATGTTTACGAATCTTTACCTTTTCAATTACAATAACAATTAATAACTTAAAATTAAACAAACAATCTTTAAAAAATGAGAAAAGTTAATTACTACAGGAAGCAGTGAAGAATGGTCCACAGAAGGACGCCCATCCCGCCGCAGCCTGTCTTCGTGGCTAAACGGCTGGTCGGGAGGCCCCAGAAAATTCAGGCCCCCATCGACCCACCTGCAACTTCTTCTTTGCGCGGTGAAATCGCGAATCCTCCTGAGTCGATGGACGATTCCGTGTCGCCTGTCCGTGCGGAATCCCAATGACCGGCGAACCTTGATCGGCAAGAACCCGCTAACGACGATGCAGATTTGGAGTCTACTGGTAAGAATGCTGAAACTCTGTTACCGGACAATCAACTGGAAAACCATAACTCGGAGGAAGAGAAATTGAACAATACCCAGACTAAGTCCCGATCTCCTTCCCCGCCGCGTAACCCCTCCCCTACCCTGTGGGTTGATGTTATTCGGGGTATTTAGATTCCAGATCGAGGCATGTCCATTGCGTATAATCCCCCTCCAATTGTCGAGGGTGAATTAGTGGTAGAGATTGAGGATGAGGATATTGAGTCGGAACTCGAATTCTGGCGGAATTCCCTTATCATGTATGTGGCTGATAATTCAGTCTCCATGACTGCGGTTAAGAATTTTATGACTAAAGTATGGAACTTTGTTGCCCTCCCTGATATGTACTACAATGAGGAAGGCTTCTTCATTATTCGGATTCGAACAAGGAAGACAAGGATGCTGTAAAGGATGGTGGACCGTATTATATTTTTGGGAGACATATGGTTCTATGACCATGGTCAAGAACGTTTAAGCTTAAGGTTGGGTCAAATCCCACATCTTCCATTATACCTTTGGGGAGCTAACAGTTTAAGCAAGATCGCCAGTGTCCTCGGAGAACCATTGTTTACGGATGAATGCACATCAAGAAAGTTACGGGTGTCCTATGCCAGGATTTTGATTGAGATTGATATCACCCAGGAACTCCGTAAAACCATCACTTTAAAGGATCGTCAAGGACATGTAGTTAATCAGCCTGTGGAATATGAATGGCAACCTATTTTCTGTCAGAAGTGTCAACTACTTGGCCATATTTGCAGAGAAGACGTAACTGCCCCAGGGGGTGCTGGAGAGCGTCAGCAGACTGCTCGACAGAAGCCTGGTCGACAACACGTAAATGGGCAAAGACGGCCTGGATGGCAACGGGCAGGATTCACGACCGTGCTATTGCTCCCTTGGTCCCACGGCAAACTGGCACTGATGGGGAGGCTATGAATCCGATGTCCACAAATCATGTTGCGGCAGTGGCGAGCCCTAGAGCAGTAAATAGTGGTAATGAGCAGATTGTCACCCCGACCAATGCCACTGATATGCCCGATTCCCCACCAATTTTGGAAGATACTGCAGGATGGTCACCCGTGCGACAAAGGCGGTGATCTCCTAGCAGGATAAAAGTCTCGGCAAATGGTAGAGACCCTCTTACTCATACCGACTTAGTACTTACTTGTAATGGCTTTACATCGCTTGATCTTGGATCTGGCTCTGGTGAAGATCCGAGCCCTAATAGATGTTAGCCTGGAATGTTAGGGGGCTAAACAAGGTCGCAAAACATAAGGAGATTGGCTCCCGTCTCCTGGAATGGAATGTCAGTATTGCGGGCCTATTAGAAACACGAGTAAAGCAAGAAAGTAAGGATAGGATCAAGATGAAGACTGGGGATTTGTATGCTGCTCTGATCAGTTTGTTCACTGTAGATGGTTTGATTCGGATGGTGTTGACAAGGGGCTTATAACTTTCATTTATGCTCATA
>JAYMST010000086.1:0-12593 GCA_036897805.1 Plantago tenuiflora | reverse complement strand
ATAATACCAAACTCTAGAGCGGGTGGTAAGCTAAGCCAGATATTTGAAGTTAGTAGTAGTTTGTGTATGTGCCTTGCTTTGTAATAAGAGTACTATAGAAAAGAAAGGAGTAAAGGGCTCTTCGCCGCGCCATAGTAGTAACCGGCCCTATATTTAATATTTTTAATAGAGTTTACAGTCCAATAGCATTATTCCCTGTATGGAATTTCCATTCTTTAGTTGTAAGTGTCTCCCCGCAAGAAAATAGTTAAATGCATACTAAGCCTTAAGAATGTTCTTAAAGCCCTCCCTCTAAAATACGTAAGGAGCAATATAAATAAAGAGGGAATTGTATACTTGGCCAAAGCTTACGTGTTACAAAATAACTGCCCTTTAAGATATATTTAAGATATAAATATAAGTGGCTTGCTTCTTTTCAAGAGTACTTAACTCTCTATGTAATATTATGTATTAACCTATAAAGTACCCTTAGATTAATATTAGACTACTTTGCTATAATAGGGGATACTCAAAAACGCTATATATATTTTTATTTTCTAGACCTTGCAGGTGGGTTTGTTTTCTTCATTTTTTCATTTTAGATTTAGAAGAGTTCTTTACTATATAACAAGTGGGGCCTTCGCAGCGTTTTTATTTCGCATAAATTTAGGGTATTATACTATTAGACTTCGTAAGTACAAATAAAATTCACTCCTTATTCTAGAGACTCTACTTGTGAGTATTGGCCTGGCCTGGGTTAACTATTCCCTAAGTTATAATAAACCTTTAAGATCTAGATAAACGCGCTGGGTACTATAAAGTATAGCTTAAGGGGCAGCCCTAACTGTGATTATAAGAGATCCCTTCTCTTTAAAAGTATAGCAACGAAGCCCTTACCTTATTAATAATATTTTGTTTGCGAAGGTTGTGCTATAGATTCTAATAGTCTAGGGGCAATTAGCAAGTGTGCATATACATATAAATGAGTGCAGTAACAATAACTTTTATTAATACAGGCTTAAATAATTAAGCTGAGCAGGGAATATTCAATTCGCAATACGCCAAATATTTATTTGCTAATTATTCATTCAGGGTGTGCATTTCTTAAACAACCTCTATCAGCGATTTATGTATTATTTACTACTCTAAAAACTTGCGCTATTTAATCTTAGTTATCTCCCTCCATCATTTTTGAAACACGCGTTATAAAGCTATTTGTATGAATAAAGTGCCCTTGTACCCGTATTTAATTGCAAAAATTGTAACAGAATTGAGTTAAAATTTATAAATAGTTTACTTTACTATAAATATATCCCTGTGAATGTGGCAGACCTAATTAAAGAGAAAAGGGGCATATATTATAAATACAGAGACATCCTTTATACCCTCCAGCTGTAAGGTCAGGTGATTGTAGTAGGGATATTTAGCAATTTCACGGGCGTTAGCTATGTTATAAAGTAGGAAAGAGACAACTCTTTAATTCTTTAATAATTAGTAGCAAGATACTTCTGCTTCTGAGCATTTTCTTTACATAAAGAGAAGTATAAATTAGATCTAGTCACAAAGCATAAACATATGATAACTGGTTTACTTCGCTTGCCCTACGAGTTCCTATAGGTAGGGTCGATAGGTACTTTTAAAAGTAGGTAGCTTTCCTTTTGCAAAAGTAAAGTCTTTATAGTTTAATCCCTTAGCATAGCTATAAGACTTGCTGTGCATTGACTAGCTTTATGAGTTTTGCAATTACATGATATTAGGCATTTGTTCCTTTATCCTTTGAATAATGAGTCCTTTTCCTTAAATATATACTAGAGCATTCCTTTTCTTGTAGCCCGGCCCTACTATAAGCCTTCTATCTAAACAAGAAAAGAACTCCTTCAGCCTTAGCTCTGCAAAGGGCGATATTTAGTACTTTGACCAGCGCCAATTATACATGAGTAATTAATAAGGTATTTACTAAGTGCTTGCTTAGGACTATACACCATTATTATCTGAGTACACACAGAAGTAACTTGTCCAGAAATCCTGACTTATTATCTTGCGGCACCCCAGGAGCTTTCTGTATTAAGTCTTGTTAAGTATCCCTTCATAATTATGTGACTGCGTAGTGGCTTCAGCTGTTTCTCTTTTTCAAATATCCCTAACTCTAACTCTCTATTAAAATTAAAGGATAAGTTATTATAACAACTATTTTGTCTTGGCTAAATAGTTACTTACAACCTTTTTAGCGATACGCTTTAGAAGATTAAATTACATAATACATAAAAAGGGACTTTACTTATCACTTATATTACCATTGCAATTTAACTTTTATTTATCACTGAACTACTAGGAAGAATTTCTTATATCTCTTTTATGGTTTAATCTACCCAGTCGGGGCATACGTGTGTACACATATTTGCGAATAACTAGAAGATGAATAATTATATACGCCTTAACTCATACTTAGGCTTACAACTAGTATTCCTGCTTTATGTATATGTACTAGCGCTAAATTAGGCAGATGTCTTTGTCCGTCTCTTTTAAGTGGACTGCTCCTAGTGGATTACACTATGTTATAAAAAATTTCATAGAATTAGTCGCCTATTAATGACTTAGTGGATTTAATGAACTTGGCTCGGTGGGACTTATATCTAACTGCTAAGAGAAATACTACTAGAAATATATTTGATTATGGCTATGTAAAGTTTTACGCTGATAATAGTGACAAACTCCTATTATTAAAATTTTAGCTGCGCCTAAAAAAGTACAGCACTCCTAAGATACTCCTTAATTATGGTACACCACGGGGAGGCTACTAAGCAGTTATAAAGTTATAAATATCTGTATTTATAGTATATCTTGCAAGCATATATATATTTATATTTAAGAGCTCTCTCGCGTTTCTTGTTAATCATTAACATGGCTGCGTTGCGTACACTTGAAAACTTTGATAAATACCTGGGCTTTGGGCTATAAATACCGCTTAGGGGGTATTACTAAACTATACTGGACAACTTAGACAAAAATTCTAGTAGTTAAACAGTGCAAAGTAGACTATAACTTTGCCTTATATAAAAGAACTTGCTAAAGAGAAGACTAGAAATTTAAGTACCATAATAGGAAGCTATCATATCTCATAGTAACAAATAAAGGCACTCTTTTTTTTATGCCCTGGTATATTGTGCAGCCTTTTATCTTTTCTAGTTGAATTACTTGCCGTTCTTGCTGGGGCTAATGTATTCAGTAATCAGGGCTTCCTAATAAATAACTAAAGATAGCTGAGTCTGTTTCTAATTCTTGGAAAGCATAAGGGAATACCTAGGATAATATAATATATTTATGTATGCAAGTTCGCCATAACTCTCGGTCCTAAATCAACAGGTTAGCACTTGCGCTGATCTAGGAGGTGCTCCTGACCTAGCGCCCTCTGGAGCTATTACTTTTAACCTACCTTTTAAGAGCTAGTATAGTTTGCTTTTGATTTTATTTAATATTCTAGGTTAAGCAACCATTTCCCAGTTTTATTTTATATAGATAGAATCTCTTACATATCTATTAGACCTTACATTAGTGGTAGTTCCTAAAAAAAAAAAAAATAGTAGAGCTTGAAGGTTATGACACAATTTTAAAAAGCAGGGTGGCATAGCTAGACAAGAAAGAGCTTTTAGTATTTATATAATTAGTATGCCCATAGCCAGCGCAGCCTTCTACGCACTAACAACATAGTCAAGGTCAAAACAACGAAGTGATTTTCTTCTATAGTTAAAGTACTACTCTTCAAATCTTTTAGGTAATAATAAGGTAAAAGGGAGAAACTCTTGCATGCATACCCTTATATTATTCTTCAAGAATTATTATTTAGCTTTAGCTAACTCACCTTGAAAAGTGTACACGCTAATTACTACACCCGCCTAACATTGGATTTATAACCCTAGTTTAATTTACTAGCTCTAATTCTAAAGAACTAGTAATAGCTTGCGAGACTTATATCTTTTAGTAAACTTGTAAAATGGTAACTACTTAGAATGCTAGAAAAGTACCCCCTTACCTAACGGAGTTATCTACTATAATATAACAAGATTATAAAGAATTATAAAGAGAGAGCTACTTTTGCGTACTTAAGGAGTACAGAATAATTCTTAAAAAAAGAAGAGGACTAATACCTTCTCACCTAAGCATTCACTAGAGTTTTTCAATCACAGCGCTAAGCAGGTATGTTATTAAATTACCGACAAGTCAAGCGTCCTTACAAGAAGAGAGGGCAGGGGAAGTTATTCCTCATTACCTTATATGGCACGCCACTATCAGTAATTCATTATAAATTGCTAGAGGATAATCCATATTTTATATTTACTCCTACACTCATAAGTAAAGTCAATACTTAGTGTAGACTTCAGGGGGAGAGATACCCTTGGTTACTACTACACACTGGACACTTTGTCTTATAGCTTTAAATAATAGTCTAATTGAACCCGGGTGAGCTAGCACCAATTCATATTACTCTCTTTTGCTAAGTAAAAGCTAGAAGTAGGGCCAATATAATTTAATAAAAGGCGCCTAGAAATATAGGAATATAAAAGTATTCATTAAGCGCCGCTACTTATTTTCTTGTTATGCCATAATTATTTTACAAGGCAAAAGAAATATTCCAATAAAAGTGCATTATAAATATAACACCTACTGCTCTAGGATTAGACCATATTTCAAAAGGAAGAAATGTAACATTCACACTTTATTGTTATAATAGGCCCTTGACCAGGAAAGATGTATCCTTTAATTTAAAATAGCAGGTTTATTTCATTTTTTTTAGCCACAAGAGTTCTCATATACCTATGACCCGGGCAAAGTAAGCCAAGTCAGTTAGAGTGAGAGGATCCTAGTACAAAGATGTAAGTAACACAATTACAAGAATATATCAACATGCAGGGTATTTAGAAGGTTCCTTAAGGATTGGCTTATACTCCTAGCATTTTATCTTTGTGGGCATATTTAAGGGGAATATCTTTGCTGCAAAAGAGCTTCTTAACTTAAGCACATAGATTAACTAAGCAATTAATTATAATGTGTAATAAAACATCTGTACTTCCACGGCGAGGCAAGCACATATAGAGCAATTACTACTTATAGATATTACAGAATATAAAATTAAGTTATAATTAAGGGTGGAATAATACTGCGCGCTTGTTCTGTGTAGGTGGAAGGGAAGGCTAAAAGTATACGTGGTAAGAAATACCTTTAAGTAAATCTGTGTGTAGAATATTTGTGTTATACTTACTTTTGGAAAACCTAAAGAGTTAAGTAGTAAATTTATGCCTTGTAGACGTTACCTCAACGGAGAACACTATTATATTCACCTCTTATAAAATATAAATGGCTATAATATATTCTTGGGAACAGCCCATCACTCGCCCTTAATTACTTGTGTCTATATTGACCAGGCAGGACTGCGTGTACTGTCTTTTATGAGAGAGTACTTTTCTATTATTCTTCTATTTAATAGGGAGCTATATAGTTATTGCTTGTTATACGTATAACTTCCTAAAAGGTTAGTCCTAGCATATCTCCTCTCTTTATATGCCGCGGTGTGTTTTTAATTACCACTACTAGGTACAGCCCGGCTCTTTACTAGCTCTATGCTCTAGTACTATTGTCCCTTAGCTAACTTCTAGCCTTCCGATCTTAGCATGAAATGTGCGGGCTTCACTATATAAGAGTACACACTATAATTAAATTCTGCTAACTCCGTTTTCCAAAGGAGCCCTCTATTATGTAACAGTAAACCTAATATTATCTTAGTAGTAAAGAAAAGAATTAAACAAGCCACCCCTACCTTGGAAAATAGAGCTACCCCCAAGGGAGCAAGCCCCATAGCAATAAATTAGTTTATAAGGAAGGTTAAGTTTCTAGAAATAGTCTGGCGTATACCTAGCAAATGCCTGAGAGTACGTACTAAAATATAGTTAATTAAAGAGTAGGTTGAAACCTATAATTTATAAGGTAAGGGCGAGAACTTCGCACAGTTAAAAGAGTGCCCGTAGTACAACTGATAAATACATTTGGCTGTAAGCGCAAGCAAGTTATGCCTTCTTTAGGACATAGCATGCCTTTTATTTTTTACTAATTCTTAGTAATTTACTACGTGCCTACTTGTACTAATACACTTGTCTAAAGAAAAAGATCTATGCCCTCTTAAACTACTCCTTATAGCCTATAAATATGTATTGGAACTAACACTTTGTAACGTGGTGGGCATACAGGGTGAACTGTAAAGCTAGGGCTTATTATATTAATTATACCTACTTACAGTGCACACAATTATAGGTAGTTAAATTCCCAGAGTAATACTATACAATAACCTGCTTTAATAAAGGGCGGTCTAGCTCTGCGCTTATCTATATAGATACAGATCCAGCGTGTTTATGGTATTCTTTAATTGCCTTTAACGCGCAGCTAGGAATAGCATTGAATACTTGTGTACTAGTCCTTTCTTAGCCAGCCCTTGTGTTTACTTAGAGTACATAATTCATTTATAATAGAGTTCGCTTATATTATAATAAAATACCTGACATACTACTTGCTATAATTAAGTTAATTAAGTAATGCTGCTTATCCTGGAAATAATGAAGAAGACCTGGTATTTATAGTTATTTACTGGAATCTTGTAATTAACACTTTTGAGGAAAGTGCACCTTTAGTTTTAGTATAGGCTTAGAGGACTCTATATAAAATAGAAGGCTGACTAGGCGTGTACTATTTTATCAAGAGTAATTTTGGCTTTACACAGAAGGAAGACTAAAGTTATACACTAAAAGAAAGAGATCCTGATATAGGGCGTAACAATTCTCAAAAATACAACTGGTGTTGCACTACAATTTCTTATTTAAAGCCGGGACAAAGAAGAGTAATTCCTTCTACTCAAATGCTAGAGTTAAAGAATTAGTATGTAATAACACGGATCCACTACTATAAAAAAAGGCGCTCGTCCATACCAAAGGCATAAAACGAAAAGTATTATTTATCATAGAAATATGAAGAACTTCGTGAGCGTGCAAAAGAACCCGTCTCCTCAAGGATAAGATTTACTAAAATAGGTATTATAGTAAATGTAGTTGGCGCAAAAGGTAATACATCTTATGCTATAGATTATATCCCGTTTAGCTCAGGCTTGGCTTATATTAATTCGCTTTGAATACTAAGGGCTAGAAAAAGGTAGAGACTCAGCATATTTACTATATAGAGATAGATTTTAGAGGCAAGTAGTTTTCTTTCCTGCTTTAATACGAGCTCTTATCCTTTCTTTATAGTTAATGCAGTTAAGTTACTCCCCCTCCCCCCGCGTATAATTGCCTGGCACCGGAGAACTAGAGTTAATCCCTTTTAAAATAATTTTATTTACGCCCTTACGCCTACTTTACCCGTACAATACAACCTTCTATTAGTGAGCACCCTCTTGTTCTTGTTTAGACCTGTTCCTAGCAAAGTTTAAGTAAGCAGCGCTCTTTCGTAGCTTGGTTAGTCCATCACCTTTTCATATATTTTAGAGAACTTAGAGAAGGCTCCTTCCCAAAGTACGTAGGGCATAATATTTATGTGCCGAAGTAAAAGCTTAATTATTAATTAAAAAGCGCTATCCACTAGTTTAAAGCATAGAGAAAGACAAAGACTCTTCTAGGTGGATCCATAAATGGCAGGTAAAGAAGGTAATTCTTGTTCAGTTTTAATACCTTATAGCTTTCATAAATCTACTTTATTGTGCCAGCAAAGGGAAAGGAGTCCTACTACTATAACCAAATATGGAACTTTATCGTGCTAACCCCCAATAAATTATTTTAAATGCAAGGTATTCTAGTCGCTAGAGTGCATAAGGATCTTTTTATAAAATATGGCTTTCATAGTACTCTTTAAGCTATAAAAAACCCCGCAAGATTTCTGTTAGGTAGAGGTGCTTTAGCCAAGCCTAGTAAATGTGTTACTCCAAGAAAATGCGCGCACCCACCTACTAGTTTGCCTAATATTAATCTCATAAGTCCCGTAAGCAGCAATTAATATAATAATAATATAAATAGAAGCCCCTTTGAATCTTTCTACATTGATCTTGCCTTACTTATTTTGAAATATACTAAAGATTTACCCCTTTGCCCTCAAGCCAATAAAGGGTATAGTAGTAAGTGCATTTACTCTAAAACTCTAAAGCTATATTCACTTGTAGAGGTGCGTTTAAGCTCAAGTATAAATTTATCTTGGGAAAGACAGTTCTAATCTCTAGCTAAATGCAGTGCAAAAAGAGTGCGCAGCTTATGCCCCGGTGACATGGACCTTTAGTGCTCCTTTTGGTATCTTAAATATCTTAACTTATCTACATTAACCTATATTTATTTTGTAAAAGCATGCTAGAGTAAACCCACTGGCAAAGAACGTGGGCTTAACCAAGGAATTAGGTTTTTATATAACTAGAAAATAAGAGGGCCTAATAGATAGTGTATGAATTATAAAGTCCAAGGCAAGCTTAAGAAATATGTCTTGTGCCAGCTGAGTTATATAAAGGGCAGCCTTAAGTCCTTAAGTAATAGTCTTTGTTAAAAAGCGTAAATAAATAATTTAGTATAGGGTGCTCCTTAGGTTACGTGGGTAGGAGTTACTTTACTCTAAGCAAAAAGCAGGCATACTTGTCTATTAACAGAGATACTCAACAACTGGTGGCTATGTAAGTGAGGAGCAGCCCTGATAAGTAACACCCTTCAGGACTGTAGAGTTATAAACTCTATACTTATATAATATATTAAAGCACTAGGGGTTAATAGAAAAGTATTCCCATACTTCAGTCTTGAGTATAAGCAAGCACTGGCATATGAAGGTTATGTTAAATTACTTGGCTTGAAAGAAAGAGAGCTATTATGGCGGATTTTATAGCACTGCGCCCAATACACTGTGTTACCTGGCCTAAGAGAAATATAAGTTACTATATAAGATAAGAAATTCACATTTGCCTATGGGAGTACACCAAACTATTTAAATGCATTACAGTACTTATACAATGGCCATAGAATATGGGTTTGCTTTAAATAAAGCCCTTTACTAATTTACTTATGCTGCTATATTCTTAGAGCACTTACCGAGAGCTCCTACAGTTTCCTGCTTAGTATAATATAAATTAGTGCACTTCTTATACTTCTTATAATGGGCTTAGAATTAACTTAAGTTTAGCTGTGCACTCGTAAATGGGTTGGCTTACTGAAAAAGAGAGAAGAAAAGACCTAATTAATAGAGTACATGTCTAAAGGAATATTTACTGCGTCTAATTCTAATATGGATTAAGTCCCCTTGCACTATGACTGTTCCGACAGTTACTATAGGAGGATAACCTGAGTTCGATTACTTTCACTTCTATTTTAAGAGCATTTTGTCAGTTACTTTGCCCTTAATATCTTTAACTGATATAATTATAGAGCTGTTCTTTTTTATTTTTTTTAGAGGATGCCTTTTAATTTAAATAATTTAAAGCCTATTTATTCTTGTGCAATAAGTTAACCCTTCATCCCTTCATTAGGCATTTTCTATAAAACCCAAAGTTAGTTCAAGCAGCTACTATATAAACTATGAAAGCCCCTGCACCTTTACTACTTGGTATAGTTAGGCCTTTTAATAAAGAAGGAAAGCTTAAGTATACCGCTCTAAGCGATACAAGAATAATTTAGGCTTACTTTATTTATAAGATTTGTCAAGAAGAAAATACCTTATAGTATATGATATGTGACATGTACTATGTTGAATTATGCTACAGCTCTTGTCCGTAAGAAATACCTAGTTGAACGTACATACCACGTGATATCTATGCTTTAAAGTGTACTTGAACCTGTAATTATATTACCTCTTCCTACTTTGTGCAAGTTCAGCCAAGAGCGCGAGTAACCTATTATAGATCCTTTAATGCTATATTTATTTTCCTGGCGGGTAGCTGACATTTATATTAATACCCCTTGCGCTCTTTCTTTATAGTACTTATTAAGGAACTCTTAAGACCTAGAAGAATAGCTAAAGATAGGTGCGCTCAATATAGTAAATGCCTTTAGTGCTTTGTTAAATAAAATATGTCTAACTCGTGTAACTGAAATATTAAAGGACAAGTACTTAAGAGAGGCTCGCCAAGAACAGGCTGAGATATTACTCACTATCACAAGATATGAAAGCAAAGGCATATAATTCTCTTGCCATAGCTAAGATAAGAACTAAAAAAATAAGAGAGGATTGCTGGCGATGAGTGCCTAATAATTACTCGCTCTATGTACTGACCTATTAATATATAAAGAGTTTTCACTGGCCAAGACTACTTGCTAAGCCCATTCTTTTGTACTTAAAATACCTACTGCCTAACTAATAAAAAAGGGGCGCGCTGCGCTGCCCTATTAGAGTATACTTCTTTAATAGTGTAATAGCAAAAGAATAGCTTATTATAGGATTCCTCTTTTTAGTGCCCTCTTATCTCTTAGCGGATGTCTGTGTTTATTTAAAGTATCCCTCCTGTTTACAAAACCGCCCTTATTATTTATGAGCTGAGGGGCCGTCTATAGTAGTATCCCTTATAAATAAATATAAAAATACTTCTAGGCAAGTTATCACCTTAAGTTAATATCCCAAGCAAGGGATTCCGGGAGGGAAGTACCTATAACTACTAGAAAATAAGATGTGATTAACTACGACAAGCCGTTTCTAAGTATAGCTGACTCGCATAACTTTGCAATTCTTTTATTTATGGTGTCTCTATTAAGTATACTATATTAAGTATACTAAATAATTATAAGGAGTGTATTGCAGTATTGCACTACGCACCTTTATAAAGTCTTAAATCTCTACCTCTATGTTTGTTAGTGCATTCCTTTATAACAACTTATAATGCTAAGGACCTATAAGATAATACTCACCTAAAGTATAGGGGTAAAAGATAACGGAGAGTACATTTCTCTTAGTATAAAACACATGAAAGGGCATTATATGATATCCCTTCATGAGAGCTGAAAAGAAAAGGTTTTGCTAAGCAAATATTGCAATAAGAGCCCCTGCTTTAATTTTAATAGAGTTATTTATTATAAGATTAATCTATAGCTTTAGTATGTAGCCTATGCATGGTGGCAAGCACAGAAGACAGAAGTAAAATCATAGCGCAAAGCAGCGTGTTATACTTAAATACACTTAGTATAGTCTTATCTATGTACTAATAATTTAAGGTTACTTACCTTGCTGCTAATAGTAGCCCGAGTTTATGTTGACAAATGCTCTTAAAACACATTTTCGGAAAAGCGCCCAGAAAGTACGTATAATTATATAGCACGTGTTTTGGGTTAGATAAAGTTAGCGCAATTACTACTGCCCCGTTATTAGAGTACCTCTAAAAGGCAATAAATCATTTTTCATATTTAATTAAAGACTATTTTATGTTATGAATACTTAGTGTAATTAATTATTAACCTTATAACCAAAGACGTATTTCTTAAATCTAGAAATGGACGGCTTTTATAGCAGTAATTGCTACGACTTGGGGGGGGTGCCCTAAGATAATATCTTACCTCTCTAGTGCTTTATACTTCTTAAGATTAGAGTTCTCGCTGCAGGGCCCAGTCAACTTATCTTATAAAATTATTTCTATAGCATATGCCTGTTTTACCAGGATAAATACCTAATAAATGCTGCTTTCTATAATAGATAATAGAGCTTTCTATAGGAAGCGGTGTACTTTACTTATAGTTAAGACTTTTATACGTCTTAACTATAAGGAATAAAAAATAACACAGCGTCTAAATGGGGTTAACTTACCCCTCTCGAGCTGAGTAATCGCTAGAATTTATAGTACTTTGTCTTAAATTAAAGTTTGTCTTAAAGCATGCTTTGTCATATTCATATAATAATTAAAATGCCTACTCATGCCTCAATGAGTTCCTTCCTAAATAATTATATCTTGCTATTAATGTATTCCTAAGGTAAGCGCGCCCTTTTTGCTTTCATAATTAGGCCCTTTATCTTTTATTTTATATAGGCTCACCCTAGAAAAATAGTATGTAATGTGAGAGTAAAGCTATAGCTACATTGCCCCACCCAGATTAATACTTAAATATTTTGTATTAGTTAGCTGATAAAGATCCTAGCTTATTGACATAAGATGGCTTAGAGCGCGACTTATTGCGGGTATTTACCCGTGCAGGCCCCAAGTGCAAATTTCACTTAATAAATATTTAAATATGCGCCCCCTAGAGTTTTAAAATTATATCTTATTAGTAGAATAATACAATACATAACTCGTGGGTTACTTGGGGCGAGCTCTCAAAAATTTATATGATATTGATTTTAAAGAAAATAATCTATACTATGATTACAGCATACAAAACGACTGCCCTATAGATTATTAGGCATGCCCCCTTAAGAACATAACACTATATTTAATTAATACCACAAAGGCTAGAATGTTAAACTCCTCCTTTGTTTAAAGCACGCCTTGGTTACTTGCTTCTCTAGAATGATAGCTCCTTATATATAAATTATAAAGAACTTATTAAATACAAAGGCCTTAGTTAGACTGCTTTATTCCTATACTGTGTGCATAAGGATCCACTACTATAAAAAAAGGCGCTCGTCCATACCAA
>JAYMST010000085.1:0-12649 GCA_036897805.1 Plantago tenuiflora | reverse complement strand
TTCCCCTTAATCTTCATGCTAGAAATGTGTTTTTTGACACAAAAAGTTTAAAGTATATTTACTCCTTCTAGACTTTAACCTTGTCTAAAGGATCAACAATTATCAGAGCCGAAGGTACTTATATTCTTTAGCATTGAACATTTGAACCTAAATCCCATTTTGATTGTTGACATTGTGTTCACTTAACCTGTTTTTTAAATGTAACTGTTGCAGTATGTATCTCCATAATGCTCCAAATTAAAGTTCAAACCAAAACATTATGAAAAATGGGGACAACATGAAGCTCCATTCACTTAACTAACTTGAAGGCACCTACCTCTTTTCAATATTCAAATGAAAAAGATCACAAGGATAAAGAAAAAGAAGGTTGTTAAAACTTAAAAGTACCTGCAAAGCAGCAAAGGTATACAATATCACTGGCTAATATGAATTTATATATGTAATCAGAATCTGTTATTTTTAACTGAAAATTTATTCAGTTTAGTTGAATTTCATTCAGTTCAGTTAAATTCTGTTTGGTTATAATTTATATTACAACATTTAGTTTAGTTCAGTAAATTTCAGTTGAAGAGAACAAAGTCTTAATGTATTTAAAAAAAAATATTATTTCATAATTTAAAAGTAATTTATATAAATAGTCAACACATAAATGAAATATTTAAAAGTGAATAAAAATTAATTTGGTACCTAGTGGTAGATGTGACTTCTAAACGCGCTATCTATCCAATACATACATGATACATGGTTCTCTTCTAAAGACGAATTCTAAGAATGATAGTATATCGTTTGTAATTGTGAATAATTTTGATTAATGAAAAATGGGCAAAATAAGCTCTGAAACACAAGGAGTTACAACAAACCATTTCAGCCATAACCATCCTTTGAAGCTCATTAACCATGACCATGCTATAAACTACTTCCCTTCATCTTGTGCAGCATGTAATCTCATCCTTCAGGTCTCATCTACTCCTGCACAACATGTCCCTTTTACCTACACAAGACATGCTTCGAAATGCCGAACAAAATCACTCACCCTTCTCATACACCCCCACACATTAACCCTCCTGGCTAAGCCGCTCTACCCTGACGGCCTGTTCAACTGCGATGCTTGTGGCGAACATGGGAACGGATTTTCTTACCATTGCAAACCATGTGGTTTCAATCTGCACATACTTTGCGCTGTCAAGCCGTTATCTCTCACACATGCTTTTCATCCTCACAATCTTCACCTCACTTTTCAATCCCCTTATGGACTAACGCCTTTCTGCTGTGACATTTGCAAGATGAATGGGTCGAATCATTGGCTTTATAGGTGTCATGGGTGTGGATTCGATGCTCATTTGAAGTGTGCCAGTTCTCCAATACGTACTACATCTGTTCCTTATAATCAGATGCAGCAGAACACTAATAACTTGCGAAATTTAGCAGCAACTGGGATACCAGTTGCATCATTTGGGCCTCAAGCCGGGCCAACGAGTAACGAATTGGTGATTCAGGCGATTCTGGAAATGTCTAGGAACAACAACGCAATGACACAGGCGTATCTAGCTAGTGCCACGCGTGGAGGAAGCATGGGAGGATCACAGCAGCTTATGCAATTGATTTCTGGCCTTAACGGCGGTGGCAGGTAAATTAGTGAAAATGGTTTGCTAAACATGTAGGTCGAAAAAGAAACAAGATCTACATCAATATAAAGACAACTGCGATTAATACTGATTACAAAACTCGTGTATTCATTCGTTATGCTTATAGTTTGTCTGATTTGAATGTATAGCAGGATACCGACCCTGAATGGTTTAGGCGGAGGTGGAACGGACATATCGCAACTGTTGGGTGGTGGAACTGGACTTGATCTTGGTAGCTTACTTGGAGGAGGAGGAGGAGGTCTTGATCTTGATAGCTTACTTGGAGGAGGATTTATGTTCTAATGGCCTCAAAATATAATCAATCTTTTCTTAAGTTCTTGTTGGTTGGGTTCTTCAATGTGGATCAAATGTTGTTGTGAAATTTCATTTAAGTTGTTGTTAATTTGAACATCTCCAGTACTTTGCGGATAAAAGTGATGCAGCAACTGGAATTATATGTGTACTTGTTTGGAATAATATTTTCAACCTAATTAAAAATCATACACTCGACTTTATATATGTTTTCGTTTGCCTTCACTACTACTCGTTACCAGTCTCACACTTTCAAATATATAACCAACATCGTAAAGTATTGAATTCATTTCAGTAAGGTTTTAGGATGGAACCTTGTATATATATAAAAAAAACATTGTTGGAAACCCTTTAATAAAGGTCCGTGTTCAGCCGGATTAGTGGTATGTAGTGAATACCAGCGATGAGAAATAAAAAAGAAAACAAAAAACTTTACAATATATACAAACTATGTTTATTAAGCATGGACTTGCATATGAATAAAGGCAGCTCCAGGGCATCAGGACTCAGGAGCTACTAGCTAGGTCGGGCAAAACCGTTCGTTTTTGTTTTGAATTGGTTACATACTACATATACTCTACTGTAAAATAATTTCAATATAAGAGTTTGCATCTTTCCGTATTTATTTTAGTTCATTTTAATTTCATCTTTTCATTTCTTAAATAAAAAATATCTTTAGATTCTTCATGATCTTCCTCATGAAATCGATCCTGCTACTATAACAATGCCTTCAACTAAAATTGTGGAATCAAGATTAAAGAATAAATGCGAACTAAATAAAAAGAGGATAAAATTAAAGTGGCAAATAATAGTCAATGTTGAGTCTTCATGTATAACTCAGTCACTCACTACAAAATGCCTTGCACCTTCAAGCAACTTGTGTTATTGTAGAAGACAAGCAGTAGTAGACTTTGATATTGTTGGAAAGAATGTGATGATCCATACATGCTTCATTTGAGTTAAATTTACTATATAAAACGGAGAGTTGCTTATAAAATTGAAATCCAAATGTTGACTTTGGTAATGAAGTTGTTTTTTTATAAAACTCATTCAATTTAATATCACTTCAATCAGTTCAGTTCTATTTAATTACATTTTATATTATAATTCAGTTTAACTCTATTCAATTATATTTAATATTATATTTGGGTTCAGTTCAGTTTAGTTCAATTAAATTTATTTTAAATAATTACAGCCGAAGAGAATAGAGCTTTAGAGCTTTAATTACAATGGTATTTTTACAAGTTTATCTAATTCTTTTCATAATTTCATTTAACCTCTGAGATTCATATGTATGTAGACAGAAAGACAATTGGTTTTGTTTTGGTCTTTTGGTAGACTTATACATGTAAAGTCTACTCCGTCAAAAATGGCATGTTGATATCCATTATTGAGGCAAGACCAATTCAAAGCCAATTTCTAAATTCATTTCATAACAAAGAAATCCAACTTGCGTGTACAACTTAGACGAATAATTGTAATATATGATGCGATATAGAAGGTACCCTTCCAATCAACCATTAAATAGACCTTGAGTGATCATCCAAACAAAATAGCTAGCTAGCCATGGATCACAAGCATTTTAGCCACAACCACAGCCTAGTCTTCCACCAACTCCCTCAGGGTTCCGAAATCCAATGCTCCGGCTGCAAATCACCGAGTTCCGGCAACGTTTACGTGTGCTGGCAATGCAGGTACTACCTTCACGAGCAATGTTATCATGCATCACCTTCTCTCAAGCACGCCTCACACGCACCTCATCCTTTGACTCTTGTTCCTTACCCGACTCACCAGTCGGGATCATTCATATGCAATTCTTGCAACCTTGTGGGGAATGGATTCTCCTATTGCTGTGCCGAATGTGACTTTGATATGCATGTCCATTGCGCTCTTGTGCCTATCACTCCCCACCCACATATGCCTAGTTCTGCGCAGAGTTACAATAATCCCTTGTATCCTCCAGTCCACAACATGAATGTTTTCCCAAATTATCACTGAACTTGAGCTTATTTCGCTTTAATTTACTTATGTCTGTAACACTTCCATGTAATGTAGCTTGACTTGGAGGATAATAATATTGTCTCATTGGTTTGGTATTAGAATTTTATTAGAACATCAAGGTCAGATCAGTTTGATCAACTCAATTGGTGGGATAGAATCGAACTAATTTCCACATATCATACTCAGATCAACATCATGAACCAAGTTCATTGGCAGCTATTTGGATCCACCAAATGAGAAAGATTAGACAGCTTCTACTTTGTTTTTACTCGAAACTCAGAAGCTTATATTTATTTACATTCGCTCGGTCAAGCTTGCTTCCGCATTACTAGAGCCGAAAGTGATTAAATTTTTTAACTAAATATGCAGCAAAGCAACAGCTAATAATTTACAATGTAAACCACAACAAGCAGCAGCTACGTGCAATTTACATACTACAACATGCAGATTATGTTCTACACCACCACCAGAATATAACAATAAACATTCAATTTATCTACAAACAGCGACATTGTCTCAACTCTGATTACTCCTTGTTGCTGGACGACCTATCCTTCTTGGGTCCGCCAAGAATACGCGATATTTGCAGACCCCTACTGAAAGCTTGGTTGAACAGCATACGGGTTTGAAACTCAGAGACAAAAGGGAACCACGCTAGGAAAGCAACTGGTGTGAACAGCAAGAGCCCCATCAAAATTTCATAACCACGTGCAAGCGTACGAACTGATCCCCACAATCCCAACCGCAGAACAAAACGCTTCAACGCCTGTGCTATCTGTTTTATGCATGTTTCTTAGTTAGGAATAATATAGAAAGCAATGTAAAGCTGCACAGTGAAACAACCAATGGTATTCTTTAAACAGCTCCTCGCTTCCGTACATTTTCAAAGTGGCCACATGTCTATTTCTGGAGTACTGGGGAGAACTACATTTCGGTTAAATCATTGAGGTTCTCATGTAATTAGCTCTAACTCCACAAATTTCTTATCAAGTTGAAAGTGTAGCTGCTGTTGCCTAATAGTAAGTCAATAGGGGTGTATAGAAAAATTCAAAAGGGGGTTGCTGTGAATAAATGTAAATTCAGAAGAAAGAAAACGGAGTCCTCACCAGGAGTATTCCCCATCCTGTTGGCGTGAAGGCGATAATACAGACTATAATATCACGAAATGTCATGTGTGAAATAGCTATCAGAACAATAAGAACTGCTGCAAATGATAGAAAAATAAGGCCCTTGATCAATCGAAAGACGAGCTGAAGATCTGTGCTGAATTGTTTCCTTCCAAACGAAATGGCCTGCAAAAGACAGCTAAGATTACTAAAACTGCAGCAGTGATCAATCATTTTTTTAGCAACAAGAAAGGTATTCAGCTTTAACATGTTACAGTGGTTGTTAAAAAATAGGAGGGATAAAATTGTCGGCTTGGAAATTATAATTATCTTCCAACAATACTTCGAGGGTTGCGCAACTGCAAGTAATAGGTAACAAAAAAGAACTAATATAGCTTACGAAGTTAACAGGTAAAGACATTGATTTGATGATGGACAACAAGCCATGATACTTTACTTTAAAGCACTAATAATCTTACCTTCATGATTAGCAGTATCACAAAGATCACTAGCCATGATAGACCATATATCTGTTCAAGAAGCAACATGTCAAGAACTTAGCTGACTACTGAGTGGAAGGACCATGAGGAAGACCGTGAATGACCAAAAAGAAATAGTGGACAAAAATAGCAAACAAATTTGAAAAATCATAGGCGTTGAATCATACCAGAAAACTTTTATTTCTCCTGGTGAAGCTCAGGTGATAAATTAGTCCATACTGATATATGAAAAATCTTAGGGATAGTAAAATCTCAAATATAATGCCCCTTATCCCAGAGTGAGACAGATGCTCTAGTTCTTTTTCCCACCATGATTCCCAGCTCTTCTCTGCAGGCACACCAATGCCTCCGTGATTGTTCATCCATTTGTTCCAGTCCGTCCAGTCATCCACAATCTTTTGCCATTCAAATCCAGAAGGATTAAAGAGAAACGGTGCAAACAGCCAAGTTCCGACCAGAAACCATATCGATACAGTAATAAACACGTATGCAGCAAGCCCTCGGCTGGCATGACCAAATATATGGTACACAAGAAGCAGAATCATCAGTTCAATTCCCTTGACAAAATGGCTCCTGGAGTACAACCTGTAGTTATCAGCAAATTTTGCATGAAACACAACAAATCCTCGACCAGTACCTCTGTACCGTGCACCCCCATGAAGTAAGGTTCTTCCATAATAGTGGGTTCTTGTTCCGAGAGAAAACGTAAAAAAAACAGGAGCAAGTTGCAATTGCATTAGAACAAAATCAGTCAATGCATTGCGGAAACCCCTTTCAAGACCGATCTCCATCATCATTGGCAATGCCATTAAGAGCCCAATTTGCACAAAAGATTGAGAAGCAAGTGCAACTTGAAGAGGTCTGTTGTCCCGTATTGCAGGATGGGTACTTAATTCCTCTTCAAGGCCACTAAGAACGAGATATAGACGGCCATAGAGAAATACATATACCGTTAATACTGTAAGCTGTCAAAACCAAACAGAAGATTAGGTAAAGATTGTTGGTTTGAGGAAGGTTCCCATGTCGATACTATCACATGGGCAGTACCCCATGCCATGTTTCAAATTGTTTTCCCTAACTTATATCCAATCATCTTCCTTCTTCAAAGCACACAAAAGAAGGGGAAACAATTTCATGGTTTACCGCCACATGGGATAGCATGGATATATTTAAGATTAAAAGAAATATATAATTTACTAGGAAGTAGTACCAGCGTAGTAAAATAGAATCCCACTGTTGTATAAAAGCACGAAAACATGCGGAAGAAGTCAAACCGATGACCAAGCCTATATATATCTCGACTAACAGATTGCTCTCCATTACCACAAGCTATTTTTGCCTCAAAATTCGAGATTTGGTTGAGCCCCACATCCCTTCCCTTGCCCACTTGTATGTATTCATGATGAGTGACAGTGCCTCCACGAAGTGTGGAATTAAAACCTTGAAGAAATTAACAGAGGCATTTTATTACTGAAAAACCTTATTCATTGACAGCAACTATGTATAGATTTTTATTTTTGCATTCAACAGTACCTGCAAATATATCCTCACTCAGGTTGATGATTTTAGAAGCTTTGCTTACACCACCTCTTGTTAGGTGAAACAATCTGTCAAATACATCTGGATGGCCATAATGGAAACGGACCCTGAAAACCACAGGAGAAGCATAAGTTACAAATAAAATATAAGTAAATAACATCGAAGAGAATCTTACAATATGGAATACGTATTGCAATGAAATTAGTGGGACAGAAACTGTAACTAAAACTGGAGAGATAAAGTCAAAATCTCTTCAAGAACTTACTTCAGTGGGTTGGCTAGCAATCTTTGCCCTATTGTGACAAAACTATTCTCCTGGTTTGACATGAACCAGGCAAGTGAAGAGACACTGCAAAAGAGAAAGAACAGAGATTAACATACATAAATTATCAGAACCTGGGAGTTCAAATGAATAAAAGTCATAGGACGTCATCAAGTGGCTGTACCTGCCAGTGAAGATGTGCTCTCTGAGTCCAAGAATTGTTGGTTTCCTCACACCATGCTTCTTAAGGAATTCTTGTAATAGGTTCCGCATTTTGAGGGCCTCTTCCATGTAGTTGTCCTATAAACATAACTTTTGAGCATCATGATCCATATAAGTTGAATAACTTGGGGAAAAAAATCGATTCAAGTCCTAAATAAATTACCTGATTCATATCAATTGTTTGCAAGCCTTCCCCACGAGTAAAGATTATAGCATGGTTCTGATTTTCTGGTTTACCCTCACCCAATATAGCAGGACCAGGAAGCTTTATGCGATATATAACCTAGAAAGAAGAGTTCAGTAGTTTTTACATGTACAGTATAGTTCTAGAATAATGGCTGCACATTTATCGGCATCTAGGGGAGACAGTAATGCTTTAAATGATATCGTGTATGTGTTCATCATGCCTGCTTAACCAAACACTAACACAGAACATCATCATATGACATAAGCAATTGCAAGCTTCTGAATTCTAACAGGGATGCATAAAATATAGATGATGTAAACGCGTGCAATCTGCTCTTAGCTATATATTTCCGCTTGGATTCAAACTCAAAAGACGGACAAAACAGGTTATGGATGTGAACCTCTGGCATCTTAAGACAAATCATCCTAGAATTCAAATTGTAAGACTCCACTTTTCACTATTAGAAACCATGATAGTTTCTTTAAGGGAATGTATCCCTGATATTACTTGCACCTTTTAGAGACAGTGTAATAAAATAACAAGACGAATGTAATTGTAATATTACAAATTGACACACTTTAATTTCCTGGCTACATTTCAGTGACAGTCACTCATACCTGATCTAGCTTCTGATCTGGCTCAGATGAGTCAACAGATTTAGGTGCAGCTTTGACAAGTGCTGAATAGTAAACCTTGTCAACCGTTTTACTTGATTTATCTTTGCCAGTTTCTTCGACCTCATCAACATAAGCTACACGGACAGATGGGTACCTGGTCATAAGATCATTACTTGTTTCCATAGATTGAATGCTAAACCAATTGATAAGTTAAGATATAAATAATCAGACTTTGTCATGAGTCTCAAAATGTCAGTGGCACGCCTATCACCAGATCTTTTTTGTATTCCATATTGTTGGCACGATACCACATACGTGAACTTCATATCTGCCACTGCCTGACACTGTGCCAGTAGCGAACCTTCATTTTTTATTTGTTCCTCAGCCAGCTCAGTAGTCTTGTAGCCTTTCATTAAATCTGTGGCAAAGAACTTGTTATGCCTTGCTAGGTCTAATAGTGTAAACAGTACCGGATCTAAATGAGTACCTTCTTCCTTTGCCATATCAAGAAATGATTGTAGTTCGAGAGCTTGCCGATAGTACATCATGCCTCGTACTTTTTAGTGGACATGAAACATTTCAAGTATAGAAAGTCAGTTAAATGGGACATGAGAACATGAGATATGCCTTGAAAAAGCATAAGAAAATGTAGTACCTGTTCTGGTCAATGTTTGGCCTCTGTATGATGCCCATAAGCGTAGCTCTTCTTCCTGTTTGGCATCTCCTTTCAGATCATCTTCGTTCGTACAACCAACCCTCTCCAGAAAATTCTCCCACTCATCTGTGTTATAGATGCTGATTATATTAGAGACATTTGTGAAACAGTCATAGCACAACATGAAAATAGGAAACTAGAAAAATGGCCAACCTGGGTAAATCTTTTGCAAGTAAAAAAGTATTGAAACACCATCCTCATTTGGTTCCTCCAGTAAACCAATGGAAAATAGAACTTCCTCGTCGTAGTATGGGGTTAAGGTGCTAAAGAAAGAAACAAATAAATAAATAATTTCAAGGAGGAATTAATAAGGACAACACATGTTCCAAAATGAGTCAGAAACAACATAATTAGTAACCATAGAAACACTAAATGTTCTGATATCCTTGGTGCAAACAGCAGATCAGTAATAACCATCTAACTATATTGAAAATGCTGACGAAATAGCGGACTTTTGGTGTAATTGGATTGGACTATTGAAATAGTCAATCACTTGAAAACAATATTATATTTCCAAAGAAAGTACTAAAGCAACATAAAATGTATTATACATAGATACATACTACATACTCCTTCCGTCCAAAAACAGTTGTTACATGTGCTTTTTTCCACATGTAAAATAATGAATTTATATATTGTTGAGATATATTACAAGCGGGGAGGTTTTTATGATAAAGAATGAAAGCGTGGTTGATTTTAGATAGAGACTTAATAAATAAATGACAGTGAGGTAAAGTTGTAACTTGTAAATATGATGTGTTATGAGGGTAATGATATTTTTAAAATGGAATGGATATAAATGTAACAACTTCACCACGACACCCAAAATGGCAAAATGTAACAACTTTCTGGGACGAAGGAAGTATATCTTGAGAGGATGTGACTGAAGTAAGTCAAATTCATTATTACATTAGCACTTCATCAGAATTGACAAGCTCAACATGCAATACTACTTACCTGAAAACCAAAAGTGAGCACCTACTTCATGGATCCCAAGAAATCGTCGTCGTCATCAACGACAACAAAGATCTTGAACCATACATTATGTATAAAATGGAAAAGATCAAATAACTGGATTTCCAAATCAATAAAAATTACTAAACATGGGCAGTTATCCGTCATCAAATTTTCCACAATCGAAGTCCAAAGAAACCAAAATTGCAAAACAAAAGCAGGTAATCAATAGAAGGATTTCATACAACAAACGGTTGTAGCTAAAATAAGAGAACGTCTATGTCACAATAAACATTTTCAAGTTTGTTATAGGTGACTCACGAAAAGGAGAGCATATTGCGAACTTTGGGTGCTTTAGGCATGTCCATGAACAATGAATTTGAGAAGAACGAAATACGCCTTCTGGCATCCAAATTGGATGGAACATCCATCGCGGACTCCTTCACCGTGAGTAGCAGATGAAGCCTCTCAATCTGAAAAGATAAGTAGCCATAACAACATACAAATTATTTTCCCTTGTTTATGGTTAGTTGGTTACAACACAATTGTCATATGATACCTTTCTAGAACATACCTTTTCTTTCCATGCCTCTGTTTCTTCTGTAACTGGAAAACGAAGTCGATCGAAGAATCTTGTTTGTTGCTCAAGTGGGGTCATTCCCTGACTCACCCCATATGAGCCACCGTGGCTTGATGATTCCAGCAGACTGGAGTAGCAATTTTGTGAGGAAGTGCATACAAATTAAATGCAATTATATTAGTGGCCTTGGATCTGTACCTAGGAACAGTGTCTCCTTCCATAATATCTCTAGTCACGACCTCAAGCATATTAAGTAAGACAATTTCTACTTGATTCTTGTCCTCCGGTTTATTCAATCTCTGAAAGGTATAAAAACCAACAGAGTCTGACTATCTGAATAACTCATACAGCAATACAAAAAAAATTAATGACACGGATCTTTACCAGGAATTCTATAAGCTGCACAAACTGTTCATAGAGGTTAGGAAGAGCACTAATAGTGAACTCTTTTATGAGATCATCCAGCTCTATGTGCTCATCGACTATCTTGAAGATTTCACTGATGATGCTGAAATTATAAAAGAGCAAAAACAATATATGATCAATACAAGTGACGAATGAAATAGAAAAATATGAACTTCTTTTGGGCTATGAACATACCGCTTCTCGTGCTCTCCAAGTACCAGGAAATTGAGTATGTTTCTGAATGAAGCATAGCACTCACGAATGGCACAGCACATATATCGATCACTACTCAATCTTTTCTTTAGATCCCGATCACTCCCATTACTATCTTTTGCCATATCTAGAGCTATAGGAAGCTGCACAAAAGATAATGATCGATGGAGTTGACTTACAGACTTGGAAAAGAAAGTATTTCAACACTGGACACTACCTTGCTAGCTAATAAAAATGGAGGCCACTGTATAAGTTCCAGCTCGAGGTCAGCATGATACGGCACAAGTAATAGATTCATTTCCCTGTTAACCCAGAAGGTAGAGAAATGCCCAATAATGCAAAATATACTTTAAAATAGATGCCAAAGGAACTAACTGAAGTACAGTCTCCACTACATTTCATCAAAAAAGAAAATGTTATCAGTCAAGGGAGTCAGCAGTGTACCTGTTATTAATCAAATCCTCTTCTCTGAAACTTTCAATGATTTTATTCCACATTTGAGAAAAGCGTGCTGCTTCTTTATCCTTATTGGAGTGTATCTGCAAATGGCAGTCAATTAGAGCACACCCTGAAACTCCAATAACAGCAACTATAAGGATAATATTGTGGATGCAGCAGAAAGATTCTCATTGAAAACCTCAGTAAATTTGCTAGAAAATGTGGCTTTCAGCCCTTTAGGCTTCTCAGCTTTTTCGGCAGGAACCAAGCACGCATTGAAAGCACCCGGCAGAGACTGGAAGCGAGACCTAAGCATTCCCAAAGTTCGAATCTGAGAACACAAAAGATTCGCATGGATTCATCAGCTCAACATATACAACATTATCAACTTATGTCATTTTCTGAAAGGATAAAACCAACATGTCCTATCTGAAACAACTAAATTAATATAAACGTATTTAAACTCTTTTAAAAAAAAAATTGGGAGAAACTACCACTATAACTTTGATAAGAAAGTCAGTCCCCAAGGGGATGTCTTTATAAAGATACTAAATGTTACAGACAAATATTATGATTATAGCCAGAAACATTATGTGCTTCTAGTGAAAACATCGATGTACATACACAAAAAATGTGGTTTTGTTAAATATAATAGTTAATGTTTTGTTTTTTTTAATATTTGAATATGTAAAAAAAATATTATGAAGAATGATGTCATAATAAATAAATATGGACAATTTTTACATTAGGGGGGGTGCTGTGTTATAATTTATCACTGGCACTAAAAAACTAACGGAGACAGATACAACAAACAGGGGGTGTACGTGTAATTCTCCCAAAACAAATTATTACTCTCAACGATTTTTTTGAACTTGTAAACAATCTGCAGAAGGCGAAACTCAGATCTTTGAATTGGAGTCAATGGTGAACCAACAGATGTTAATATAATTACTTAGGCCACTAGCAATGGTAG
>JAYMST010000084.1:0-12692 GCA_036897805.1 Plantago tenuiflora | reverse complement strand
AATACTGTGTTGATAAAGTTGTAAGTGGATGATAAATTAATAGTAAGATTGAATAAAATATAAAAAGTATAATAAGAAATTAGTTTGTAAAAATAAAAAAAAATTCATTTAGAAATCTTTTAGCGAAACAAAAACGAAAATTATGTAGCTTTCAAAATAGAGAGAAAAGTGTATGTGGTCCATGTGTCTAGGCGGCATATGGTGGGCCAGTGTTTCATCCCCAGCCAGCCAGCCAAGCCAAGCCGACTAGCAGCCAAAATCCACGGTGGCGCGTGACGCAACGCATTAGGAATCAGTCGTTACTCTTATGTCTCACCATTACTCACTCTTCTCTACCCAATTTCCATCTTCACTATCTCCTTCTCTTCCAAAATCCACCAACTTCATTTCTGCTATGCTACGAATGCTGCTGCTCTGCTATATCTCATTGGCTCATTCAATACAAGTAAGTACGCAACCAATATGCTCTTTTATCCTTTTCTGTGGTCTCAATTTCAACTGCTTCTTTCATTCTAGATCACTCAATTTCTCACCAATTCACAAGCATTGTTTTCATCACTATCCATTCAATTCATGTTTGCTAGCATTTTACCTGATTATTCCTTACTTGCGTAGTTTCAGCTAAGTTTTTTGGTGTGTACATTTTTACTGTTCTTCACCTTTTCCAATTCGTCTGTGTATCAGCAGCTGAGCTGGTGAAGAGGTTTCTGTTTCGACTGCTGTAACTGTTTCTAGGTTTTCTATTTATTGAGTATTGTTCGGATGCTCTGGAATTTGGGAATTTGGGCTGTGTTTGAGTGAGTGATGGGTTGTGTTTATTCCAAGACATGTATTGGTGATTTATGTGCTCCGAGAAGTGTTGATGATTCCAAAGAAGGCACCCGTGGTAGGGCAGCAGCAAGTGAGCTTAAGGTATATACGCCACCTGATGATACGGATAGTGACCACGGGGAATCGAGAGACCAGTTAAACGAATTAGGTTCGACGGAGGCTGGTATTACTAGGTTGTCGAGGGTCTCGGGGCAGTTTTTGCCTCCTGATGGTTCGAGGACTGTGAAGGTGCCTTCGGGAAGCTATGATATGCGTTTTTCGTTTTTGTCGCAGAGAGGTTACTATCCGGATGCTCTTGATAAGGCCAATCAGGATAGTTTCTGTATCCACACCCCGTTTGGGGCGAGCCGAGATGATCACTTTTTTGGAGTTTTTGATGGACATGGAGAGTTTGGAGCTGAATGCTCACAGTTTGTGAAGCAGAAGTTGTGTGAGAATATGCTTAGGAATAGTCGTTTCAACTTAGATGCAGTTGACGCATTGCATGCTTCTTTCTTGGTGACGAATTCACAGTTACATGCTGATGCCGTGGATGATAGCATGAGCGGAACAACAGCCATTACGGTGTTGGTTCGCGGAAGGACGCTCTATGTTGCGAATTCTGGTGATTCAAGGGCTGTTATTGCAGAGAAGAGAGGGAGTAATATTGTAGCTGTAGATTTATCAATTGACCAAACTCCATTCCGAACTGATGAACTTGAACGGGTTAAGCATTGTGGAGCTAGGGTTCTCACTCTGGATCAGATTGAAGGACTTAAAAGTGCAGATGTGCAATGTTGGGGAACTGTAGAAGGTGAAGGTGACGGTGATCCTCCCAGGTTGTGGGTGCAAAATGGGATGTATCCTGGTACCGCTTTTACGAGAAGCATTGGTGATTCCATTGCCGAGTCTATAGGCGTTGTAGCAAACCCTGAAATTGTTGCTATGGAGCTCACGTCTAACCATCCTTTCTTCGTGATTGCTAGTGATGGTGTTTTTGAGTTCCTTTCCAGCCAAGCAGTGGTAGACATGGTAATCTCTTTTCCCAACTAATGCTATGGCATGCCTCGAACTCATATCCTCTCCTTAAGAACAGTGTTTTGAATTTGTTCGACCAAGCAAATGGTGTTGCAACTGACAAAGGATGAGAGTAGTTTTAGCCTCTGACATTTTATCCCAACTTATGAGAAAAAGAGTTAAATATACTTTGAAATGTAGCATTCACGCTAGAACGAATTGGTTAAATAATTTACTTAAAAGAAACAAGAAAGATCACAAATAATCTGAAGGGTGCATTTCTGAGTTCGTAACCTGGATCATTAATGACTCTAATTCTTTTCTCCACGTGGAGCTTTTTCTCTGTTTATGTGATAAAAACTTTAAAAGGGGAGTTCTAATTGTTGACCAGAAAGTTTGAGCATTGAATTGAAGGAAATTTCGAAATGGGTTTAGTTAGTTGTTTGTGACGGTGGTTTGGAAACGGTTTTAGTCTTATTGTATCACATAGGGACCATGAATGTTCTCTTAAGATACATTATGAAAACTTGAAATTGTGAAATGGAACTGAAAGAAATAAACAAGACACAGTCCGTCATTCATTATCTCCAGTTGGTTTCTTCAATATTTAGAACAATCTTTGTCCGTTGCCGGTGGCTTACATAGTTGTCAAGTGCTCAAAATTATAGACTACTATATGTGGATTCATACTCAAAACTTGCACATGTGTCATATATTATTCTTATGTACATGTCTCTTATTTAACAATGAAGCTCCTAGAGACTTATTTCCAGATAAATTTGCATTCCTTTTTCTCTATTGTTTCCAGGTTGCAGAATATAAGGACCCACGTGATGCTTGTGCCGCAATTGTAGCGGAGTCGTATCGTCTCTGGCTACAATATGAAACGCGCACCGATGACATTACAGTGATAGTTGTGCATATAAATGGCTTAAATGATGTAAGGCTCATTCACTTTCTCATTTATCAACTTGCAGCTTCTGTCTGCAATATACTTTTCTCCTCTTAGTTCTGTCAACCTACTGAGTCAGTTATTTTATCTTTATTATAGGCTGCCGTTGATGTAGCAATAAATCCTGATGTTCTTTTGACTCCCCCTTTACCACAAATGGTTGAAGTATCAGGATCGGAGTCTCCTCTTCCAAACTGGAAATCTAAGAATCTGCGTGCAAGGCATGATATATCTCGCGCACGCCTCCGTGCTATTCAAAGTTCTCTTGAGAATGGCCCGACATGGGCACCTTCATCTCCAGCTCATAGAAAAACTTGGGAAGAGGAAGTAAACTTCTTAACGTTGAATTTCATTCATCGTTGTCCCCTTTTTTTACTCTCTTTTTTGTTCACTGTGTGTGTTCGCGTTTAATAAGTACTGAAAGCATTGAATATCCCCATTCAGTTAGTGTCATCTAATGAATAATTCAAAATTTCCAGGCTCACATTGAACGGTCTCTGCGTGATCACTTTCTTTTTAGAAAGCTTACGAATTCTCAGTGCCATGTTTTGTTGGATAGCATGCAAAGAGTTGAGGTTCAGGCAGGAGAGATCGTGGTGAAGCAGGTTGATGTTTATTTTCAAGCATATTAGTCTCTTTAATTTTAATTTCCTCAGCTTTAAGATGCATCTGGAATGTTACAAATTCTGGCGAATATCTTACATTTATTGCAGGAATTGATCTCCTTAGTTTTTTGTTGTTTTTATTAAATCTTCATTTTATATCCAATGAAAGACATTAAAGAAGCATGGTATAGGATACATACTGATTGTCTGGTAAGCATGGGTTGTGTTCTCGTAAGATGATGAAATACACTAAACAGCTCTATTAACCAAGCCAGGACTGTCTAACATCCGGAGTCTGCTGAGAGACTTGGTAACTTCTGAATCTGTTTAAGTGATTCATATTATCTAACCCAGAATTTCATTATTATCGAGAAAATGAAGTTGTGTGTTTCCCATGCCTGAAGGTATCATGCACGGTGAATATGATACAAGGCAAACAGTCCGACTCCACTAATTGTTTGTATGGTAGATCTTTAGTCTAACTCCCCCAATTGTTTGTGTGGTAAGCCTTTAACCTTCATATGATAAATGATATATAAACTCCATTCAAAGCATTTCGCCAACAGAGTTGCTTTCCTTCGATATTTGCAATTATATTTCTAGAATTATCTAGTAAAATATTACTACTATTTACTAAAGTGATATATATTTATTGGTTATGCACATACTTGGATGATTTTGATAGTTCACTTGGGTTTATGATTATTGCTGGTAGTTAATATACTTTTCGGGGTTTCATAGGGTGGAGAAGGTGACTGTTTCTATGTTGTTGGTGATGGAGAATTTGAAGTTATGGCTACTCAGGTAATTTTATGCAAATTTGTTTTGCCGACAATACCATTGCTTTCGCAAATATTTCTGAAGAAAAGGGAAATTTGTTTATTGCGGTAAACATCTTTATGAAAACAAATTCAGAAACAAAAATTAGCCTTTTGCTTGGATGATGGCATTTTTTTGGTTTCGTTTTTCTGTGTTCTTTTTGGAGTTCTTAATGTTAATTACATATGGCAGGAACAAAAAAATGGAGAAGTACCTAGGGTACTACATCACTACACTGCTGAAAAGTTATCTTCCTTTGGAGAGTTGGCACTATTGTAAGCTTTATTTTACGCTATTGACGTCTTTATTAACTAGCAATGTGTATCCAAAACAAGCCGTCATCTTGATATGATTATTAAAGAGGTGCCTTATCTGCTGTTAAACTGTTTCTGTTTAGAAGTCTAATGTGTTGGTTTTTATTTTTTCTTCTTCCATTGTTAGATTTGAGTGAACAACTTGTAAAATCAATGATTTTCTTGAATACGAGGAAAGACCATATATCTCCTACTCAAGTGTTTGACACACTCACCCGAGTTGTACTAAGTGGCATGTTGGGCTGTTAAAGTTGTTGGTCCTAGATTATACATGTCCTGTTAAGTCCACCATCACCGAGACAACTTAACGGCACAGTGGTATGTTAATTAGTTGGTCCAGCATAGAACAAATTACATCAGTTCAGAGATTTGTAAAAATGTAATAATTTTTTAGGATATTGCTGGAGAAATTGTAGAAAATATAAGATCGGCCGGGCGGATGTGTAGCTTGTATGGGGGTATTTGAGAAATAAGTGAGGTAGAGTATCTTTTCATTCTAGAGATATGTGCTTGCTCTTTTTGTCTTTCCATTTCACGGGGTCATTGTATACTCCATTACACAGGCTAATGATGTGATCATGGATATGTCTCTTGTGTACTGTTATTGTTATACACACTTTATCAAATTGTTGCACTGCAGGTCCAACAAGCCCCTCCAAGCTTCAGTCCGAGCTGTGACTAATGGAACTCTATGGTCACTTAAAAGAGAAGATTTTAGAGGAATTCTCATGTCTGAATTCTCTAATTTATCCTCCTTGAAGTTACTTCGGTCAGTAGATCTTCTTTCAAGGTTGACAATTTTACAGTTGAGTCATATTGCAGATTCACTTTCAGAAGTGTCTTTCAGTGATGGACAGACGATAACTCATAAGGTAACTGTTGCTACTCTTAAACCTTATTTAGTTCTCAGTCGGATCCCATTCTAACTATTTTTTTATGTGGACTTACAGAATGAAGATCTTCAAGGTTTATACGTTGTACAGAAAGGAATGATAAAGATTACATATGACATTGATGCAGTGAAAAACGTAAATGCATCAAGTCTCATGCCTGAATATGAGGAGGATGACTCTACACCTAGTAATATCTGGACTGTGGAAAAGACTGAGGGGAGCTATTTTGGAGAATGGACGCTTCTTGGTGAACACGTCCCTCAGTTGCATGTCGTTGCCGTGGGAGATGTGGAGTGTTCCATCTTAACAAAGGAGAAGTTTGATTCAGTAGTTGGCCCTTTAGCGAAGCTTTCACAGGATGAGAACAAGTATGTCAAGTACATCAGTTCCATCCTCATTTTCACACGTTGATACAAATATTTCTGCTTGACAATAGTGCATTTCCTTCTATATAGGTCAAAACATCATTCTCCTTCTTTGTCCACCGAATCCGTGAAACATCTCGATACTTCAACTGTTAAGAAGATTCAGCTTGCTGAGTTGGTAAGAAGCAAAAATACGCTCTTTTTAAACTCCAACCATAATAGTTTCCACAGAAAGAAATAATAAAGTTGCACAATTCCCCCAGGAATGGAGAAATTGTTTGTACTCCACCGACTGCAGTGAGATTGGCCTAGTGCGGCTTAGGGATTCAGGTTCGTCTTTCACCTTCTTCCTGGTTACTACTATCTGCGCAATAAATTGTTTGTCCAAAGACTACTCGCTTCTCCTCATTGCTGCTTTCTTTGCACCAGTCATGAATTCTTTTTTATGCAATTAAAGATACTAGTGGATGTAATCTGTTGCTGTTTCCCTCCCCCCTTGTGTGCAGATAAATGGCTTAGCTTGAAAAGGTTTGCGAAGCAGAAAGTTAGTGTTCTTGGAAAAGAAATAGTAGTCCTGAAGGAGAAGAACCTGTTGACGTCTATGAGCCAATCTGTTTTTGTGCCTCGAGTTATATGCACTTCTGCTGATCAAACATATGCTGGAATCCTTTTAGATGCACGCATTGCTTGCTCCATGACCTCAATAATTCACAGTCCACTGGATGAAACATCGTCTCAGTTCTGTGCTGCATCTGTTGTAATCGCCTTGGAAGATTTGCACAAGGTATGATTTGTGCCTGAACAACTTCCACTTCCCCTGCCTTATTCTTCTGTAAAAAATTTACCTTAATAGTTCTAACTTTATGTTCCTACTACAGAATGGCATTCTATACCGAGGCGTCTCCCCTGATGTTCTAGTATTTGACCAGACTGGATATATACAGGTTAGCAGATTTTTCCCTTTCTGTATCATGCGAATTCAGCTCCTTTTAGAATGTCAAAGTGACATACAGTTTCTTGATTCACTATAGCTAGTCGACTTCAGATTCGGGAAGAAATTGTCTGGACAAGCTGATGAAAGAGCATATACAATATGTGGTATTTCAGATTCTCTGTCTCCTGAAATAATTCAAGGAAAAGGGCATGGCTTCCCTGCAGACTGGTATGTAATTTTAAGTTTGCAGGTCTGAAGTTTTGGTTTTTTTCCTTCAATATGACTGCCGTTAACTGTTAATTGGGACTGACATGGTAGTAGTAGTAAACACTGACTTCTAATATAAAATTTTGCTGTAACTGGAATAAACATGAAGGTTTGAGAACTGACATATTTCTATATGTGGTGGAACTTATATAGCAATATAACCATGAACAAGGAAATTAATGAAGCACGTCTTGTTTTCTAAAATAAATGTTGAAAATAAATAGGACAATGAATCTGCAAAACTAATTGCATGAATCTGGATACGTTTTCTAAAAATTTGGCTTTGACACGTTAGCTATTCTAGGTTTTGATTTAATTGCTTGTGTTGCATAGGTGGGCATTGGGAGCTTTGATCTACTTCATGATGCAAGGTGAAATGCCTTTTGGATCATGGCGAGAAAGTGAACTCACATTTGCTAGAATAGTGAAGGGACAGCTAACTCTTCCACATAATTTTAGCCTGGAAGCTGTTGATCTCATTACTAAGGTTAAATGAACATTCAAGTTATTTCCTAACATATCGATTTGTAGTCTGATGAGATGGAACCTGACACTTAATGCTATTTTCAGTTACTTGAAGTTGATGAAAGTGCAAGACTGGGGAGCCAAGGAGTGGACTCTATCAAAACCCATCCATGGTTTAATGGTGTCAATTGGGAAGAATTAGCCTCGCGTATTTCCCCTGTACCTCCTGAAATTACCTCACGGATAAGTCAATACATTGAAACTCATACAGAAGACTTGAATCCAATATATTCTCCACCCCGACAGTCAGTAGAGCTCAACACTCCAGAGTGGCTCGAAGACTGGTAAACCAACTACCATCAGTTTTTTGTGGTTTTCATCCCAGCATAATTTGCTGGTTGGTCATTTTGCCAGTGAACCAGCTTCATAAGTTGAAAGCTTCGAGTAAAGATATATATTACCTGGCCGCAGTGCATTTGTACATGACTTGAGCAATTGCCGTGGTAAATGCTTGGCGGAGGTTAGTCATTTAATTCGTTGGCCACATTTTGATAATGTAAATAGGTATATGTGTATATGAAATGGTCTCTATCTGTTCGCGTCTTGTTATTCTTACTGGATTGTCGATGACAATTGTATAGACAGACGACCATTAGATACTATCAAGAATTTTCTTTACATGTCCAGAGTACCCTGTATCTTATTATCGGATGTTACTGTTCAATTATCTATCTCTTTTGTCCATACACCTATGTCTTAATGTATGAATTTTGTGATAGTACAGTGTTTTCAAGGAAACAAAACTCATGAGATTCTTTTAATTTCACCATATGGTTCCTAACTAACACTAAAGTTAGATTGCAAATAATAAGATTGCTAACAAAAACAATAGATTGCTAATAAAACAGAAAAAGATAAAAAAGAAAGAAAGAAAATGACGTTGGTCCTTGTCAAATACACTTTGTATTTTAGCAGCAGTGGATAAAGAAAGTAATAAATAATCCATGGCCAGAATGCCGAACGACGTAATGTCCATATCGACTTTTTCTAAAATGAAATCTTCGTTGTTTAAAAGTGACAAGTAGCAAATCCACCGATTAGTTCAATAGCTCGTTGTATACACGTCCCAACATTTCTCGTACATGCAAGTAAAAGTTTTAATAAAGCATGGAGTATGACTTGATGGGATCGGGTCTCTACGTTTTAGCCTCCCCTCTATTATACTTTACACTTAGAAATTGATACATGTATGAAATTATAAGATCGGTTTGGTACTATAATAGAAAGTTATATTTGCAATTCTGCTTTGAAGTGCTAGTCGTTTTACATCCATACCTTTCCGTAGAGTGTGTTTATATACACTACTAACATCTGATAAACTATTACACACATAGTTCAACCCAATGATATAATCACTGTTAATTACGTACCTTGTTGAAATTGAAACTAATTAATATTTTTGATGACTTTTTTATAATATAATTTCGTATCAAAATAAATTTTCAAGATACTAGACAATTTGGTACATATTGTACTGTAGTTTGAAAACCAATTCCAGATTTCGGAATCACAGGAACGAAAATTACGAGAAACTATGTGCAGAAAACATGGGAGTAACTCTCAGACAAGTTAGGCCTGAATCGTGTCACGCTCTATATAGTTTTGGCTTCTTGTTTAATTAGTTCACACAAGTTGTACATATGACATAATCTCTTGCACAAACCACGCATACTGTTTGCTCATCATCATCATATTTTATAATTAATTCATGCGGAGAAGGTCATATTTTCCCATTACCTCAAAGCTTGATTAAGATTCTAATTCTGCTCCTTAGTCCTTAATTACGATTTTGTAAAATTGTCGGTTTTGGGAACCCAAATCCTTTGTTTCTTAAAACTAGGTATGTTCCTTCTGTGAAATTCTTCCCATCTGCCAATAATCGTTTTGTTTACAAGTAGTTTATGTTGTGAAAATAGATTTTGACTATACTACAAGTCTTCAAGTCATTATCTTAGAACTACTATGTACAGGTCAGTTGGTGTTTAGATTATGTTCGGCAATGGTAGGTACTACCAGATCAGATGAGATGAGATGACCCACTCATTTGCCTAATTTTGCTTGCTACCTTTTTCTTGTCCTACCCTTCAAAGGGAATAATCGATTTGTCGTATTATACTATATTAGAAAGTGTAGTAATGGTTAACGTTGTTGTATATCTATGAATATTGATTTCATTCATATTTTGGTTAAGAAAAGGTCAATAATCATAAAAGCTTGTTCAATTTCAAATTTCTGAAAGGTACATATGATTGATTAATGGAGTAGCAAAAGTTTGATACATTCACAAAAGATAACACTCATCTTGCCTAAATTTGCAATTGCTTCTTAATCTTATAGATATAAGGATAATCGGTGTGTCGTATTACCACATAACATGTAAGAGGATATGATAATGGTGATGTTACATCTATAAGGTGTCGGTTAAATTCATATTTGGGTTCGAAAGGCATGTCCAAATTAGTGTTTGAGAAAGGTACATATGAGTAGCAAAAGTTGACATGACAATCACATAAAGGTTGTACTTAGTGATATACTCCTTCCATAGAGATTCTTACCTGAATCATACCCTTACACTGAAAATCCTTTTTTAGTTGGCCAAATTCCAATTATCAATTGTATTAACCAAATAACAGAAAAGAAGAAAGAAAAATGAAGCAGGTTGGCAGGCTGAACTTGTCAACTTCTGTTGCTAAGTTCCTCATAATTCTTGATTTTAAAACTAAATGTACAGCATAACAGAGAAAAGATATGAATATGTACCAAATCATTAACAAATCAATGCAACATTTCCCTATGGCCAACTCAGCAAAGAAAGATAGCATATTTACTTGTATTTTAACCAAATCAAGATTTTGGAACTTGTCATCATCTACATCAAATCTGTGCATCTGAATTAACGATTTCGGAGATGCTGGATCTCCCTCGATGCACCTCGTACATACAAAGAGTGTGGAATTCACCGGGAGAGACCAGACATCAAATAAACCAGAATTAACATCCTGTAATGGATTTGTAACTGGAACAAAAATGAAAGTGCATTCCATTCATCATTCTGATTTCTGCACCTAGAACTTTATCATTAATTGACAAGAAACTGAGTATTAATTCAATTGTGTCTATTGTTATACATTGCTAACTTCTTGAGTGTGTAAAGGCAAAGGCCTTGATCTTTCTCTATTTGCAAACCACTGCACTGTTTTCCTTGCAATTGGCAGCCAAAGCTTTCTCCTCCTCTCCTCTCTCACATTATTCACATCTCTTCCCCCAAACCTTGGATGCACCAAAATCTCCGACATTGACCGCTTCTCATTCCCACTCAAGGCCTTCGATGATTCGTAAGACGTTCTAGGTAAATCCGAATATGATTCGTGTTTCTTGATATGATCACCAATCTTCACCTCAAACTCATGTTTATTATAACTCACACCCCCATCAAGTTCACTTATCTCCCTAGAAGACTTCCTCCCACTACACGAATCAAAATTCGAAAACCTTGCACTCGACATATCGTTAAGCATCTCGGAGTTAAGAAACATGATGTCCGACGAGCTAACATTGCTCCAACGATGCTTCAACACGACGTCCGAAACAACAATCTTGTGATTAGTCTTATGAAGAACCTTCCCATTTTCATCATAATTGTCCTGTATTGGCAACAACTCATCTTCCTTTTTGCTACCCAACTTCCTAAAACTGCTCCCAATGCTAAACCTTGATGAGGACCCATGCCTAGCACTACTACTATTCTCCTCCCTCTGTACAAAAAGTTCAAGATTGGAGTCCTCCCTCATCTCTGAGTGATTCCAAAGAAACCGCAAACTATTCGAATACGGTACTTGTTCCAAATCCTCTGCAGTAACCATATGCCTGCAGAGTGGACATGTTGAATGGTTCTCCAACCACTGATCAATGCAATCAATATGGAACGCATGCTTACACTTCGGCAGAAGGCGTAAAACCTCAACATCTTCGAATTTTGCCAAACATACCGCGCATTCAAGCCCTTCTTTCGACCCTTTAAGCGACGAAAATCGAAAAAAAGGTAACGATTCAATCACCGTCTTGTCCAGGCCGGTCGGCTGCTGATGCTGCTGCTCCCGGGACCGCAATAGGCCGTCCTGGATTCGACCGGGCATGTTTTGGACCTGTGAAGCTTGGTGGCAGAACTTTGCATAGAGGATTAGGAGGAAAGTTAAGCAGAACATGACTGTTAGCATACCAATTACAACTGCTAAACTTGGCTGGAAGTTGCTGACTGAATCTTTTCGTGAACCGGAGTCAACTGTGTTGTTGTCTGAAAGAGTTTGTGGATTGACATGATGAAATGAATTGAAGAAGATGATGAGATGAAGAAGAAAGAATGATATGGTGTTGTATTTGTTCATGATGGAATATTGAAATTGAATGATCATTGTATGAACAAGGATGAGAGAAATGAGAGCATATTGATATTGTTTGGCAAGGAGATACTACCAGTATAAGTATACTTATATTGTTTGCAAGAAGGTGTACAAAATTTGTAGAGTATTGGTGATGAAGAGAGGAAGTTTGACATTGGTTTGTTATAGATGAAGAAACATATTTTATATGGCAGCAAGCAGCCTTTATTCTACAGATTAGTTTGTCAGTTTCTTGATCATTTGGTTGATTCATTAGTTCATGCCATGTTCTTGTCTCTTCTTCATTTGTGCTATTATTAATCTGCATTTGTTATTCATTATTGTTTTATTAAGAAATGTCTCTTTTAAAAAGGAATCTAAGTTGAGATTATGTGGTGGTTGAAAGGTGGGGGGCCTTTGTGACTTGTCTTATGCACCTGGCTAACTTCTGGCTCGGGTTAGGGTCAACAAATACCCCTAATATACTCCCTATGGTTGTCATTTGTGGACCTTATCGAATAGTTTTGTTTTTAAGATATTCATAATTCATATATTCAGTTTTTGGTGAAATTCATCCTAAATACAAATACTCGTTTTAACTCTAAGGTAATTTTAAGGTTACATGAGAAGATACTAAAAATGAATGGGTGAGATCATTTTACCGTTTATTATAAACTATAGTTGAAAAAATTGAAGTATATATTTTAAAGAATTACAAGTAAACTCCTCAATTTACAAAAAATAAATTAGAAAACTACACTTTTAAGAAATGGCCGATTTCTCAATTGTTTTTTTATAATTGTTGTTATTTT